>VDFB02039119.1:0-25039 GCA_007258455.2 Sequoia sempervirens
TTTGGGGTTTTCCTTTATCTATTTGGAGTTTTCAAATGTGTTAATTTGGAGATGGGTCTTTTTTCTAAAGTAGTTTTTCAAGATTAAAAAAGTGAATGGATCTGGGTGATGCCTAATCATCTCATTTTGGTGATTCAATGAAGTCGTTGGCGAGGAAGATGTTTATAGATAATCTCAATAATTTGTAAATTTATGGGGATTCGTCTCTCGTTGCATGTTCTGGAGTCATGGACCCGGAAGGTCTGGAACCCTGAGGGTGACATGGAGATAAAGTTGGCCTTTGAAGGCGGTCCTTATTTTTTATTTCATTGTTGTGTTTTCATGCATAGCAGATCGAAATAAGGCCTTTGAAGGTTGTCCTTATTTCTTCAATCAAGTGGGACTGTTCATGAAACTCTGGCATGTGGGTTTCAATTCAACTGAGGAGCTCCCTACATGGGTTCCAGTCCGGGTTTGTCTCCCTTGACTCTCATTGGAGTTTTGGTGTAGTGACATACTACAAATGATTGCTTTGCTTCTTGGCAAGCCAATTGGTTCGGCTCAATAGACTTTGGACCAAAAGGTACTTACTTATGCCCATTCTTGTGTTGAAATAGATCTAAATAACCCTTTACCAGATTCTCTGGAATTGTGTCTTGGGTTAGATTCTTGGATTCAACTGAGCTAGACTATGAAACCCTTCTGTTCAGATGTCATTTTTGTCATGAGTATGGAAGCTTGCAAAGGAATTGTTCTAGATTCAATAAGGTGACTGGGGTGGCTAATTCAAAGCCTAGCTTGATGCCTAAGAATGATAAAGGGAAGGCTCTTATGGTTGTTGATGGAGTAGATAAAGAGGGTTTCATCCCAATCAAGCCTCGCAATAAAGGGAGAGGTTTGAAGAGAACCTTGAAGGAAAGGCAAGATGATGGGGTTTTCAATCGGTTTGAGGATTTGGAAGATCTAGCTCAGGAGGAGGGGATTTCGATGGAGTTGTATGTTGGTGTTAGTTCTTGTGGAGTGGATTTTTCAAGGGATAAGGGGAATAATCTTGTAAAATTTCCTTTGGGAGAAGCACAGGTTGAGCATATGGTTGTCGAGGTGCCATCTCAAACTTTAGTTGGGCATGAACCAAGTGGGCCTTTAGTCTTGTAAGGGGAGGCTTCATTGGCATATTCAATTCCTTCTCAGGCAAGGGAAACTCTAGTTGCTAGCAAGAGTAGTGGGACCATGCAGGTTTTGGGTTTATAGCCAAAATCTCTCAAAAAGGGGTCTCTAGAGAAGGATTCCAAGGCAAGTCACAAGGACTTGGAGAAGGTCAAATTGGCTAGGGAGAATCTAGTGGAATCAGGGTTAGTGAAGACCATTGACTCCCACTTTTCCCACCCACAAAAATGATTGTTATTTCATGGAATGTGAGGGGTATGAATAACATCCTTTGACAAGAAGCTATTCGTGAGATGATCAGTGTTCATTGTCCTAATATTGTCTTTCTTCAGGAAACTAAGCTATATGTGGATTGCTTGTTAAGCAGAGCCTCTTATGTCTAGTCTCATGGTTTATGTCAGTGTATTAGAGCTATTGGGAATTTTGGTGGAGTGGCTTGATTTTGGGATCCAAGGAAGATTGTTCCTCTTTGGTGGATTTTGAGTCACTCTTCTTTGTCTATGATTGCTTCTAGTTTGGATTTAGGTAAAACTTGCCTCTTTACTAATGTTTTTTCTCCTCTTGATCTTATTGGTAAAGCCTAATTTGACCTCATGGGTGGTCCCAAAAAGTTGGTTTACAATTTTGGGAGATTCTATTTTCTTTGAAATCACATATTTTTAAAAATATAATGATTTAAGCAAAGTTCCATTTAAAGCATTTAATTGAAGAGGGTTTGATCAAACTACCTTAGATCAAAGCCCTTGGATAGAATACATAGTTTTAAACCATACATATAATGGGTCTCCTTTACACCTATCAAAATCTTTGATAAAAAACCACTTTTGATTTACCTTTTAGAGGTCAAATGAATTCATTTAAAATTTATTTTTGTAATGTCTGATCCTTGATATAAGCTTCCCAAAAGTACCAATTTTAAATAAATTTAATTTTAGTATTATATTTATTTTTTATTTCATGTGAATGTAGGTTTTTCACCAAAAATCAAGCTCTATGTTCAACACATGTTGAAAAATAGAAGATTATCAAAAAAAAAATTGAAAAAATATGAGTGCGCTAGATATTGAATTCCTTGATCCAGCAAAGAAAACAAAAGAATTTTGATACATACAAAAAAGGTTATGTTGTATATGGTCTGTCTATGTCTAATTTGTAATTGGTTTGACTTCAAAACTTGATTAAGGAAAAAATATTCAATAAAACACTATGAAACCAAATGAATTGGTTAGACATCGTAGTTACAAATCTAAATTCGAAGAAAGAATTTTATCCTTCTTGGAAAAAGTTCGTTATACAATTAAGCGTCATGCAAAATGTTTCAAAAACTAGTTTTCAAGGAGATGGAAAAAGTTGCAATCTGATTCCAAAATTTTGAAAAAATAATATTAGAATCTATGAACAAATTTCACAAAACTCTAGTTTGCATCATCTTTAATTATAGTTTAGCAACTTCTCAGGTGCACAGTGATTTAGTTAAAAATATATTCGGTGTCTACTTTGGCCAAAAATTGTAAACCACTATGGGATCACCTCATATAAGATATGTTCGATCTCTAGATCCATTTCTCCAATGGGTGGTTGTTGGAGGTTTTAATGCAGTGGTTGGCCTGGAGGAAAAAATTGATGGGAATGCCAAGTTGGATCTGTCTGCTACCCTTCTCAGGGATAATAGAGAGCTTCTAAATTTAGTTGATGTGAAGCCAAGTAATGGAGTTTTTATTTTGAATAATAGGAGGTGTGGGGATAGTGCCATCTTTGAAAGATTGGATAGATTTCTTGTTTCTTGCTTTTGGGTGGGAGATAGATGGGCCACTATTTTTGAGATTTTGGATTGGAAAGGGCCTAATCATTGGCCGATTATGCTTTTTTTTGGTGCTTCTAGAGCATCTAAGAACCCATCTTTTAAGTTCTAGCTAATGTGGCTACAGGACCCCTCTCTTCAGGATCTTATGAGTGGCTGATGGATTCAAGGGAAGCTTGACCATGGTAGAGCAATGTACTCTTTTGTCAAGATACTTCAATATGTGAAATATAGGCTCAAGAGCTGGAACAGGAAATGCTTTGGTAACCTTCATTTTAGAAAGATGGTGGCTCAAGCTGGATTAGATACTATAACTTGCCACATCTGTGATCATGGTCTTACTAATGATTTGCTTAAGGCAGAGGTTGTTGCTATTAAGGAACTTGAGGAGTGGGAGTTGCGGGAGGAGATCTTCTAGAAGAAGAAGGCTCGAGTGGATTGGTTGCAGGAAGGGGACCGAAATATTTCCTTCTTCCATAATTTTGTCAAGGCTAGAAGAATGGGGAATATTATGTCTTCTTTGGTGTCACTGGAGAGGGTGCAACTTACTTCTAAGGGTGAGATTTCTAGGGAGGCTTCTTGTTTCTTTTTTGAGTTGTTTACTAAGGATGCTTTATATGCTTATGTTGAAGAGAACCTCATTTTGGATTGTATTCCCCCCTTAGTTTCCAATGAGATGAATGAAGACCTTATGCGCTTTATCTCACTTTCTAAATTGGAGGAGATGGTGTTCCAAATGAAGAAAGGTAAATCCCCTGGTCTTGACGGCTTTCCTATTGTGTTCTTCCAAGAGTTTTGGGGAATTATCAGTTTGGATCTCCTTGAGGTGGTTCAGGAGTTGTACAATAATAAGCAAATGTTGTGTACCTTGAACTCTACTTTTCTAGCCCTTATCCCCAAGAAGGAAGGCATTAATTGTTTAGATCAATTTAGACCTATTGCTCTTTGTAATGTGCTTTACAAAATTATTACTAAATTGTTTGTTGAGAGATTAAAACCTTGGATCCATTCCTTGATTTCTGATGAACAGGGTGGTTTTGTTTCTAGAAGACAAATTCTGGATGGAGTGGTGATTGCTACCGAGGCTATTCACTCTATGGAAGCCTCCAAGTAGAAAGCCATGTTCATCAAACTTGATATGACTAAGGCTTATGAAAGGGTCAGATGGGATTTCTTGCAAAAATTTCTTCGTTCCTTTGGGTTTGGAAGTGTGTGGATTGATTGGGCCATGAGTTGTGTTTCTTCCTCTTCTTTTTTGGTGCTCATTGATGGTGTGCCCTCGAAGTTGTTTGGTGCTTCTAGGGACCTTCGCCAAGGGGATCCTCTTTCCCCATACCTATTCATTATTATGGTTGAGGGTCTGGGAAGGTTTATTATGTATCAAGTCATTCAAGGTTAGATCCAAGGTTGGAGTTGGGGTGGTAGGGCGCCTCCTCATTCCCATTTGCAGTTTATGGATAATATTGCCGTGATGGGTATGGCCAAGATTCAGGAGGTAATGAATTTATTGAAGATGTTTGATATTTACTTGGTTTCTTCTGGTCAAATGATCAATGAAGGAAATTCCTCAATCTTCTTCTTCAATACTCCTCATCTCATTCAAAGCAGGATTACTTAGATCCTTCGATTTCAGGTTGGCTCTCTCCCATTATCCTATCTTGGGATTACCATTTCAGTGAGGTCTCATCTTTGGGATTTGTGGTAGGATGTTTTGGAGAAGTTCCATGGGAGGGTCAGTCATTGGACTTGTCGATGGCTCTTATTGGCAGGTCATGTGACTTTTTTAAATCCCTTTGTCCAGGCCCTTCCTATTTACAGATGCTTTGTGTAGGTTGCTCCCTCGTGCTTTGTCAAGGAGTTTGATGGTCTTGCTCACCAATTTCTTTGGACTGACAATTTTTCTTCTTCAAAATGGAGCCTTATGAAGTGGGATTCTATCTATAGGCCGAAGCCGGAGGGTGGTCTTGGTCTCAAGTTTGTGGGTTTGAGTGGTTAGGTCTTAGCTGCTAAGTTATACTAGCATTGGTACACCTGTTAGGACCAGGATTGGGCTATAATTCTCACTCTTAAGTACCTTTCAAGGGTGAATTCTATTGAGGTTCCTCGATATAGCCTTTCAGGGAAGGGATCTATGATTTGGGATACTCTCAGAAGGGGGGCAATGCTTATCAAGAAGGGTCTCTTTTGGATTTGCAATGGGGGATTTAATGCTCTTTTCTGGCATGATTCATGGGATGGACACCCCCCATCTTGACTGAGTTCCCTCATCTTCAACCTCTTTGTGACAGTTTGCTTGTTGTTGGCTAGAGTAAGGTGGGGTATTTTAAAATGGTTCAAGCTATGGGGCAGAAGGAAGTTAAGCATTGGAAGACTTTGTTGGAATGGCCACAAGGCAGTTCTAAGGAGGCTCTCCTAGAGCTTACAAGAATTTTGGATAACAGGTTATGTAACTCCCTTTCTAAGAGGGATATTTTGGCTTTGAGTCTGGATCCAAAGGGAAAATTATTTGTTGCCTCGAGCTACTTGGATTTGGATAGATAAGTTTATGGGAGGGTCGGTGTGCCTTTGTGGAAACAGATTTGGAACAAATTTTCCTGGCCTAAATGCAATTTCTTTTTATGGTTAATCGTTCAAAATTGTTGCCTTACTTGAAAATTGTGGAAGAGAGGTTTCCAAGGCCCATCTATTTGCTTTCTTTGTGAGAGAAGTGAGGAATATTTCCTTCATTTGTTTTTCTAGTACTCTTTTGCTTAGGAGATTTGGAACCTCTGGTGGGCAGCTTGGAACCATGTTTGTGTTTATGCTACTTCTTTGATTGAATTCTGGGAAAGTATGGGTAGACCTCCCACTCAAACTTTGTTTCTAAATATTTCTTGGGTTTTAGGTCCCTCTTTCATTATTTGGAATCTGTGGTTGGAAAGGAATCGAAGGATATTTCAAGGTGTGTAAATGGGTGTAGCTCAATTATGGAAAAATATCCTCAGTATGATCTAGGAGACCATTTATGCAAAATGTGATTTGTCTGAACTTAGGTCTCCTAGTGATGTGGATATCATTAATAACTTGAATTTGGAGGTTAGTGGGTTAGGTTCCCCTTTTGGCAGAAGGCCAAGTTGTACCAAATAGAAGGTTCAATGGGAAGGTAAGTGGACTCTCCCATGTAGTGGTTTCCTGAAGGTGAATACTGATGGTTCCTCTCGAGGCAACCCTAGGCATGCAGGGATTGGTGGCATTGGCAGGGACAGTGAAGGAGGTACAATGTTTTTCTTTTTGGTGTATAAAGGGCATCAAACCAATAACCTTATGGAAGCCCTTGCTATTCTTTATACGATGGAACAAGGGCACTCCCTTGGTTAGAGGAAGATTATTTGTGAGACTGATTCACATATTGTTGTGGATATGCTAAATGATCAAAGGCTGGAAGGCACTAGTTGGCAACTGGTTGTGGTGGTTAAGCATGTTCGAGATTGTGCGATTCTCTAGAGTCTATCTCCTTTCATAATATTCCTTGGGAATGGAACAAAGTGGTAGATTGTCTAGCTAAGTGGGCATCAGAGCATGAGGAGGGGTGGGATGTTAGAGATTGGGGCCTTTTGCCTCTAAATTATGTGGAGACTTTGGAGAAGGTTATCTTGGAGGATAGGTATATGTAATTGCTTCATTTTGGGGTTCCATTGGGGAGCCCTTGTTATTTCTTGGTTTCTATGTACTTCTTTCTGATTTTCTCAATAAATTTTTCACCCCCTTTTTTAAAAAAAAATGAGTTTTGAAACTTGATGACTAATAATACTCTATAGTATTAAAATAAAATCCTTTAATATCTCAATACACTCATAATTATTGGAACACACTTAAATATTAATACTTTCCTCAAAGTTAATTAAAAAGGTGAATGGATTAAGTATATATATAGACACAAAAGTATTCTTATAAATTAGTGGCGAGTTGCTTCAACCTACTCATATGCAACTCAAGGATGGAGTTAGATAAGTAATGCAACATAATAATAAAAAATATATTATACTTTTTATATGTTTTGTTGGGGAGGATGGTGGGGGAAGGTTGATTAGTATATAAGGGGAAAGGACCTGATAATTGTGTAGCCTGAATTCATGTCTTTCAAAATCATCAATGGTGATTTTTAATGACTCAACTTTTTGTAGCAATCTAATTGGGAAGTTCACTACTTGAACCTAAGGTTTCAAGTCCACGCCATCAAATATGATGCCAAATCAACATGTTTTTGTTGAGGTGTCATAAAAGACCCCCCAAAAAACATTAGACCAATAGTTGTGTATTAAGTCATGTTTTATTCATGCATCCATATGGCATCAAATGATTTGTTCTTGTTTAGATCTAATGAACATGTTTCATTCAATTCTTAGTAATAATAATTAACAATAACAACCATGAAGTCACAACTAATAGTGTTACACTATTAAAAATAATGTCTTTAAATCTACAAATGTTATCTCAACTATTGCAATATGCTTAACTATTAGGTCATTTCTCTAGGTCTACTAATAATTAAATTAAATTTAGAAAATAAGGTGTTGAGATTGAAATAAATTGTTTAGATCTAAATAATTAAGAAATTAAATAATTGAAATAATTGAGAAGGAATAATGAGCTTATACAAGTTTCAACATGATGTTTATTTTGACCTTATTGGTTAGTTAATACATTGCAATGGAATATTAGAAACCAAGATCTTGTTGGTAGATGTTGTCATTGATGTCAACATTTGAGGATCTTTGTGTAAGATTGTTGGCAGTTGATGCCAACATTGATTGTTGGTTATCTTTGTTGTCAACACTTGATGAAGATTGTTATATGTTTGGCAGTGGTTGATGAGCTTGTTGTCAGTAATTGATGACAACACTTTGTGAATCTTTTGTGGTTGAGGAAGGGAGATTGTTGGAATTTGATGTCCCTGATGTCAAGTACTTGGTGAGAATTTGTGTTTTTGCTTAGCATTGGTTGTTGTGGGTTATGGTAGATATCTAACAATTAAATGCGATTTAAGTAATGACAAAGAAACTAAAAACACGAATAAATTCAACACAAAAGAATTTAACGTGGTTCACCCAATCCGGGCTACCATCCACCAAACGAAACCATCAATGATTTTATTATCCCAATTACAAAACCTATTACAATCTTGCAATAATCCGTTTTCATTATCTTGTAACACCTATCGAACCCCTTTTATCAACCGACTTCTAAGGTTTTGATTCTATTGGGATTTTCTTTTTTCATTAATTTCCCTTTTTCAATGATGATGCAAAAAAGTAGGAGAAATTTTTCTCTCGGGGCTACCTTCAAACCCCACACAGGGCCCGGCCCGATCCCGGACCACAGCGAGGATACATGTGAAGGGGTGTATAGTACTCTTGGAATCGATTTGCCACATACAACAATCCACTAAAAACCAGGCTGCCTTAAGACCACTATTTGCTCTGTTATACTTGAATTCAACCTTGAAGACAACTAAGTTGAAGAGGAGCTCAACTACTCCTTAATATATACTATAAAACATATCCACTAGATTGAAATACATATGTATCTTGTAAAACTGACTTTGTCCATCCTCCAACACCGACCGAATGAAATGATATCTAAACTATTTGTTTCGAATACAAAGGCAGAATTCTTTAAGATGTATAACACTACGGCTATTTAGCAAAGCAAGTAATTTCCAACTTGTTGATTTCCCAACTCATCCATGAAAAGTTGGAGCCATATCATCTCCTTTTCCACCTCTGTTGTAGCAACCTACTCTGCCTCTATGGTGGATAAATCAACCACCTTTTGTAATCGATAAATCAACTCACTTTATTTGTCCCACAAATGTATTCTACGCTGTGGTACTCCACAGTATCTATATCCTATGAAATCTGAGTCAACATAGCCTTTTTAGGTTTGAGTGTTGAGCCCCCAAAACATAACCCCAGCCGGATGTACCTCTCTCAAGTACGAAGTCTATTTTACTACATTCTAATGCTCATCCGGATGACAATACATAACAACTCCACCATGTGTTGTCTGGTCTTGTGCATACCATGGCATACAGTAAACTTCCTAGAACTAAAGCATGTAATTTTGCCTTGGACATTTTGTTCTCCTCCTCTTGTGTCTTTGGACACATATCCTTTGTCAATTTAACATGACTAGGAAAAGGTGTGCAGAAAGATTTGGTATTCTCCATATGAAATCTCTATAACACCTTATCAATATAATCAGCTTGAGATAAAGAAAGCATATTTTTTGTTTTTCCTATCTCTACAAATTTTTCATACCAAGGTTGTTTCTTTCTTCAAATCCTTCATAGCAAAAGATTTTTATAACTATTGTTTTAACTCCTTAGCCGCGTTAAATATTGAATACACTTTACAGCATATCATCCCAACATATAAACACAAAATAATGTAGTTGTCATTATCAACCTCTTAAAATAAACACAATGGATTTAGAATTACACTGACAGTCCCTTCAACCATAAAACTATCAAATTTTAAAGTACATGCAGTGCTTCTTCAAGCCATATAAACTTTTCTTCAATCTGCACACTAGTTTCTCCTTACCTTTGACCTCAAATCCTTATTGCTGTTCCATATATATTTCCTCTTCCAAATCACCATGGAGAAAGGTTGTTTTAACATCAACCTGTTCTAAATGCAAATCTTTAGCAGCCACAATACTTAAAACAATACGAATAGAAGTCATTTTAACAACAGGAGAAAAAATCTCATCAAAATCAATACCCTTTTTCTATGCAAATCCCTTTACAACTAATCTGGCTTTAAATCTCTTCTTACCTCCATCCTCCTCTTTCAGCCTATAAACCAATTTGTTTGGTAAATCCTTTTTACCTACAGGCAACTTGCATAATTCTCAAGTCTAATTTTTTGACCAAAGAGTCCATTATTCTTCATTCCATGCTCCACTAAACCTTGGTATCCACACTAGCTTCATCATAATGATACAGTTTCACCAACATGATTAACAAAATAGTATACAAAGAGGAGAGAATCTTTTGGAGGTCTGCCATCATGAAGATCATCTACTTGAGAAGTTTGTGGTATTTGTTGTTGTATTTGTTGCCCAGCATGAGGAACCACTGAAACATCATTGTTTGGGATATCATCCAACACTGCATAATCATTTTATTTCTTCTCATGCTGCAACAACAAATCTTTGTACATAAATTTCTCATTGAATATGACATCCTTGCTTCTCACAATTTTCTGATTTTCAAAATCCCAAAGCCTATAGCCAAATTCATCAATGCCATATCCAACAAATACACATTTCTTTGATTTTGCATCAAGCTTGGTTCTATTTTCAGAATCTACATGTGCAAATGCTTCACAACCGAAGGTTTTGAGAAAAGAATAACTTACCTTCTTACCTTTCCATGCTTCCTCTGGAATACCACAACCCAAAGGATTAGAAGGACCTCTGTTAATTAGATAAACAGCAGTGTTTACAGTCTCTGCCCACATTTTTAAAGGCAGCCCAGCATGCAATCTCATAGTCCGTGCACACTCCATTATTGTCCTATTCATGCGCTCAGCCACTCCATTTTCCTGTGGAGTCCTTGGAACCGTTTTCTGCCTACGAATACCATTAGAAGAACAATAATCTTCAAACTCTTTACTGCAATACTCACCACCATTATCAGATCTGAGACATTTTAACCTTTTTCCTGTCTCATTCTCAACCAAGCTTCTCCATTTTTTAAAAGTTTCAAATACATGATTTCTACCCTGAAATAAATCATACCTTCCTAGTTGCATCATTAATGAATGTAACATAATACAGAAAGCCACCGAGAGAAGATACCTGAGCTAGCCCCCATACATCCATATGCACAAGCTCCAATTCCTCATCTTTCTTTTGCTTCCCATCCTTGAGAAAACTTACTCCCTTTTGTTTTCCATACACTAAACTTTCACAAAAATTCATATTAACACATTTTAGACTTGGTAAAACATTCTTTGAATGAATTACTTTCATACCTTTTGCACTCATATCCCAAGTCTATTATACCCACGGTGTCGATTGAAGGTCCACAACTTATTTATAAAGAATCTACACCGCTGTTGCAACAAACATTTCACGAACATTGACCTTTTTCCGTAACAATTAAAGTAGAAGGAATAGTATGACCTATACAAAGATATAAGGTGCCTACTTTCACACCTTTTTGCTACCACTAAGGCACCCTTTGTGACCTTGCAATTTTTATCACTAAATGTAACAACACAACCTTCATCATCTAGTTGCCACCGCAAATTAATTCTGTAACTTTGGAACGTACCTTACCTCATGTAGTATCCAATGATTCCCATTCTACAAATTAATCTTGATTCTTCCCTTTCCAAAAATCTGACAAGGTTCATTATCTCCCAAATAAACCAGCCCAAAATCCCCTTGGACATAATCAAGAAAATAACTTCTATGGGGCGTAGCATGAAATGAAGCCCCTGAATCTAACACCCAAGAATCATCAGCATTATCAAGGGAAAGAATCAAAGTATCCTCATCAGATTTATTACTTACCACATTTTCCTCTTTACTTCCTTCCTTTCTGTCTCCTTTATTTTTTCGAGACCAGCAATCTTTCTTCAAATGACCTGGCTTACTGCAGTACCGAACAATCCCTCTTGTCTCTAGATTTAGGACCTTCTATCCTTTGATTGTCCTCATGACTTACCCATGATTTACGGAATTGTTTCCTCTCCTTTATTACGCACCTTTACGCATTTCAAACATTTGCACGATGTGGATGTTCCCACTGAGCTTTTCCTCACAATTTCCTCCTCAAAATACTTTCAACATCATCGTTCAATGTATTCAAACTGAAACAAAATTGCTACTTGACCATTACCAAGCTATTTATCTTCGGAAAAGAACATAGAATCAAAGAGCCCTAACTTCTTCATCAAAGTTTACTTTACAAAAGTTAATTGTTGACCGTGTTAAATTCATTTAAATGATCGATGGCAGCCCACCTTCTACCATTTTCATATTAAATAAACGCTTCATAAGAAATACCTTATTCAAAGTGGAAGGATTTTCATATAACTTCGCCAGGGTTTCCATCAACTCTTGAGTTGTCTTTTCTTTTGTAATATTGAATGCCATCGATTGTGCCAAGCATAAACAAATACTACCAAGAGCCTTTCTATCCAAGATCTCCTAGTCCTCATTAGACATTGTTGTGGGTTTCTTGGTTTCCCTTCCAATGACCGCCATAAATCCTTCTGATAGAGATAATCCTCCATCGCATCTTTCATAAACGATAGTTACGCCCATAAACTTCTCCTTCTTACCCTCATCTTTATTGCTCCACTCAACCATGAGACCTTCCTACAGACGGTAATTGAAACACAACCGCTCACGATACCACTTGTTAGGGTTAGAAAGGTAGATATCTAATAATTAAATATAGATTTAAGTAATAAACAGAGAAACTAAAACACACACAGAATAAATCATAACACAAAGAATTTAACGTGGTTCACCCAATCTGGGCTACATCCACCAAACCATAGCCATCCAATCCTTTTATTATCCAGTGCAAAACCTATTACAATCCCGCGAATAATCACATTTTCATTGTCTATAACACCCATAGAATGCCTTTGTCAAAGCTTAGAAACTGGGTTACTGGGTTCTACCTACAATCAGATTTTCTTTTTCATTGATTTTTCCTTTTGGGTGATGATGAAAAGTAGGAGGAAAAAATTTTCTGAGAGTTACCACCCCGAAAGAGCCCCCACCGAGGGCCTAAGCTTGGCCTAGACTGACAAGGATACATGCCGAGTGCTTGTAGTATACATGGGTTATACAATATAGCATGATGGAAGTCGCCACATACTGCTTGATTTGTCATTGTTGATAAAAATTCAGGTTGGGTTAACAAGGATGTCATGCCTTGTTGAAGTTCATGGTTGGATGTCATGCCTTATCTGATGTTTGTTGAAGTTCATGATTGGATGTCATGCCATATCTGATGTTTTTGAAGTTCATGGTTGGATGTCATGTCTTATCTAAGAAGTATTGAGTATGATTTATGTCAGCAAAGTTGGTTTCATAATGATATATTAAGATTAGGATTATAAGTGTTGTTGATAGTGGAGAGATGTTGTTGAAGGTCTACAATATGTCTTATGCTCTCCCCAAATGTTCTTGATGAAACATGTTTTTTAAAAGAATTTTTTGGCCTCTGCAAGTTGGTTAAGTGTTCCTGGTTCAAGAAGTTGCATTGAAGTCTACTTGGGAGAATGCTCTGCATTCCTATGCTATTGAAGGTATGGTCTTGTAGTTTAGGATTCAAACTCATTGTTCTATGGATGTTGCACTCCTATCCTTTCAATTTACCAGTGTTGTCGAGGATATTTTTGTGAATTATAGAAGGTTGGTAGTGTTGTTGATTGTCTAGACTAGTTTGGGAAATACTCTACATTTCTTCGCATTGATGTCTCTACTACTGTAGCTTGGTGAATGTGCTTTCAATGTCTATGTAGTGTCTCAGTGCTAATCTCATATGTTGAAGTGGTTCGCAAGATAATATGTTAATGTTATATCTCATGATCTTAAGCATTTTGTGTTTTTGGAATAAAGTATTATTTACCTTTTTTATTTGCAATGGTTGTTGATAGAATGATAGTATGGAATAAGTGTATTAAAGTGTTGATGGATGTTCAAGGAACATCCTCATGTGATCTACACACTGCTAATTAGCCGCTTTGGTGTTGCATTATGTCTTGAGTTCACTTTCTGGGATATTTGTGGGTGTAGTGGTTGTTGTTCCTTTGCTTGTGCTATGTGCTTGGGGGTTTGCACCAGAATTTGAATATGTGTTATGATAGATTTGGGTCCTAACTAATCTTGGTTAGAACTGACTTGAGAAAATTTAGTTAGAAGTATGTTTTTGGGCCAACTAGTTTTGTGCTTCATGTTTTATCTACATGTTTCCTTGATGTTGACTTAGGTTGATGTGCGTTAACATGTGAATTGCTTTGGATCACATTGGAATATGTAATAAGATTATTTTTTTGGTCCTCTCTATGCTTGGGATAGGACCACCATATGTTGTTGTGGCCAACTTGGTGAATTCATTAATTGTATTCTTTCTTGGATGACCTAATTGATGTTTTAAGGTCTTGCGATGGATATATATGAAGAATATTTCAAATACAAGATGTATGGAAGTCTGAATAAGTGTAATAAAGTATGAATATGGAATACATTAAATATCCAACAACAAAAAAAGTATGAAGGTGTTTGAAAGAAAGATAAGATGTGCTTGAACACCTCAGTCAACAAAGTGTTATGTTGAAAAATATTGTAATTCTTCTATAAAATTTTGTATCCTACTCTGAGATAATGAGTCTCATCAAGTCCTTGTATCTTGCCTCTAAAGTTGTGTTAGCTTTAGTTGAACAAGTCATTTGTATCTTGCACTAAAGTAGTGCACCTTGGTTTACAAGTCCTTTTTGGCAGTGAGCCTTTATATTGTGAGTTAACTCTCATCGCCATTTTTCCCTCATTGGATTTTCCACATAAATTTGGTATCATTTTGTGGATATGTGTTCTTGTCCCTTTTATCATTGTTGTTGATCTTATTAGTGTTAGAATTGCTATATCTTTCATTGTTGAAGTTTTTGAGGGTTTAAACTATTGTATCTTTCTGCTAATTTGCTTAAGGGTTTGAAGTTTATATTATGCTAAGGAATTCAAGTTTTGGAAGAGTTTAAGTTTTTGAGTAGACTAATTCACCCCCCCATCTCAGTCTCTGAGTGTGTTCGACAATTGGTATCAGATCCAAGTACCTTTGAGAAGCTTAATAGTTGAGGTAGATCTTGCACTTGAACACATGGGGTTTGTAGCAAAGATCAGTGATATGTTTATTCCAGAACCAAATCTAGAAGCAATGGAACCTGAAGGTTGGGACATTAATCCATATGATTGTGAAGTTGATTTTAAAGGAGAACACCCTACTGCTCTTGAAGATCTGGATGAATCAAGAATGTAAAATATCAAATATGAGTGTATGCTGGAAAAATCATAAGAGACAATTGACAAATTAAAGGAAAAAGCTAAAGAACTAGAAAAAAAAGATTGGAAAATGGAAAGCTCAAATAGAAGGAGGAATTGGATGTGAGACTAAAGTTAAAGAAATTGAATATGTGATCTCAAATTTAAAATTCAAATTTGAAGAAGGCAAGAGGATTGAGGATTGCTTGAATACCAAGCTCAATGATAAAACTATTGAGTGTTTAAAACTTGAGGAAGAGATTGCCTCTCTAAGAAAAGAACTTGAAAAGGAAAAGGAGAAAATTGAAAAGGGTCTAAAACTGAGAGGAGGTTCTGAAATTCTTGATGAATTGATTAACTCTCAAAAACTATCAAAAGAGAAATCTAGTCTTGGCTTTGAAAAGGGAAAAAGTCATATATCTAGTGCATCTACAAACTTGTATGATAATTTCAAAATAGAAGGAAAGATTGAAATAAGGGAGGATAAATCCTGCACTAAAGAACCTAAGGAGACATCCTCCAAAGATGCAAAGACAAATCAAGATAGAAACATAGAAGGTGGTTTCATTCTTGTCTAGAATGATCTAAGAAGAATTTAAGAAAGCCTAACCCTAAACACACTGCTCAGGTTAGGTTCAATGGTAACTTTTATGCTTGTAATAAGTTTGATCATAAGGTTGTTGAATGTAGAAGCAAGATGAGTCAGAACCCATTCAGGAAGTTGTATTGAAGACTGCTTGGGAGAATGCTTTGCATTCCTCCACCATTGAAGGTATGGTCTTACAGTTTGGGATTCAAATTCAGTGTTTAATGGATGTTACACTCCTATCCTTTTATGTCACCAGTGTTGCCGAGGAGATTTCTATGAATTTCAGAAGGTTGGCTGTGTTGTTGGTTGTCTAGATTGGTTCAGGAAATGCTCCACATTTCTCTACATTGATGTCTCTACTCTTGCAGCTTGGTGAATGTGCTTTCAATGTATGTGTAGTGTCTCAGTTCCAATATCATATGATGATGTCATTCACAAGCTGGTATGTTAATGTTATATCTCATGATTAAGTATTTTTTGTTTTTGGAATAAAGTATTTTGTACCTATTTGATATGTGGTGGTTGTTGATGGTATGACCGTATGGAAGAAGTGTATTAAATCTTTTATGGATGTTCAGGGAACATCCCCATATGATGTGCACACTACTAATTGGCCACTTTGGTGCCACATTGTGTCTTGAGTTGGATTTCTGGGATATTTGTGAATATTTGGCCAATAGGGCTTGTTCCTTTTCTTGTGTCACATTCTTGGAGGTCTACACCAACATTTGAAAATGTGTTATGATAGATTTGGGTCCTAACCTATCTTGGTTAGAACCACCTTGATAAAATTTAGTTAGAAGTATGTTTTTGGGCTGATTGGTTTTGTGATTCATGTTTTATCTACACATTTCCTTGATGTCAACTTAGGTCAATATGTGCACTAACGTGTGAATTTCTTTGGATCACATTGGAAGATGTAATAATATTTTTTGTGGTCCTCTCTATGAGTTGGGATAAGACCGCAGTATGTTGTTATGGTCGACTTCGTGAATTCATTATTTGTATTCTTTCCTAGCTTACCTAATTAATGTTTTAAGGTCTTGTCATGGATATATATGCAAGAACATTCAAATGCAAGATGTATTGAAGTTTGAATAAGTATGAATATGGAATAAATTGATTATCAAGTAAAAAAAGGTGTGAAGGTGTTTGAAATAAAGATCCGATGTGCTTGAACCCCTCAATCAGCGAAGTGTTATGTTGACAAATATTGTAAATCTTTTATTAAATTTTATATCCTGCTTTGAGACAATGAGTCTCATTAGGTCCTTGTATCTTTCCCCTAATGTTTTGTTAACTTTAGTTCAACAAGTCCTTTGTATTTTGCATGTTGAGGTAGTGTGCCTTGGTTTACATATCCTTTTTGGCAATGAGCCTTTATATTGTGAGTTAACTCTCACTATGGATTTTCCCTCATTGGGTTTTCCATGTGACTGGTTTCATCTTGTGGATGTGTGTTCTTGTCCCTTTTATCATTGTTGTTGATCTAATTAGTGTTAGAATTGCTATATATATCATTGTTGAAGTTGTTGGGGGTTTAAACTGTTATATCTTTCTACTAATCTACTTAAGAGTTTGAAGTTTATATTGTGTTGGTGTCATCTTGTGGATGTGTGTTCTTGTCTCTTTTATCATTGTTGTTGATATAATTAGTGTTAGAATTGCTATATCTTTCATTGTTGAAGTTGCTGGGGGTTTAAACTATTATATCTTTCTGCTAATCTACTTAAGAGTTTGAAGTTTGTATTGTGCTGATGAATTCAAGTTCTAGAAGATTTTAATTTTTTGAGTAGACTAATTCACCCCCCCCTCTCAGTCCTTGAGTTTGTTCAACAAATCTAGTTCAAGGATAGAGATTAGGAAGCTATGGAAAAGATAATAAAAGACTTTTATTGCAAAGGAAAAAACCATGCCAAGTAACATAATCTTGGAGTAGGTTGTGCTAAGTGGCCTAGTCCTAAACTAAAACTTTGTTCTAGGCTAAGATGCCCCATGCAACCTAGTCGAACTAGTGCAACCTTGTTTAGGAAAAATGTGACATCTCAAAACATGGTCACCTCCACTATAAATTTTCTATAAGTGAGGTTTGTATTGGAAATAACAATGGGGTATATTGTAGGTTATAAGAAAACTTATTGATTTCCTTAATAGTAGTCAAGCCCCTCAACCAATATAAGTGAAAATATGCAAAATAAAGCTACAAATGTTGATGTAAATAAGACTTATCAAAGATTAATAATAATGCAATTGTGATTGTGTTTCTTATGAATGATTTTATGAAATCTAAAAAAATAGAGCTCTAAAGTACACAAGATTGTTGAGCTCATGCCATTTCTACTTGTTAAAGTCTCATTGAGAAGCTAAGAGGAGGAATTCCTCATCATATTGGTGCAATAAGGCTATGATAATGGATTTGGAATGAATAGGTATGGAATGGGATGTATATACGAATCCTTCATTCAAAGTTAAACACAAAAACAACTTGAAAAACTTACTTAGGTAAGTTGTGTAAGTAATTTTTTTTCTTGCAAGAGGGGTTGAACATATCAACAACTAGAAAATTCTTCCCTACAACAAGCAACAAACATGTTTTAATATAGGAATCAAGTATAATTTAAAGAGTTTAAGTATTTGGTCTTTCATTTTTATGGTTTTTTTTCCATCTTCTCATATTGAGAATCTATAGGAAGGTATTAAGTTTCCTCTCCACATTTGAGAAGGGGTTGGATTTCATTAGATGGTGGTAGAAGTCCATCTTTATGATAGTTGAAACTGTGAATGCAATATTGGGTGAGTTTATAGTGATGTGTAGATGTAATGTAAGCTCTATACATGTTGTGTGAGGTCATTGAATCTATTAGGGCATTATTAACATATGTACCAAACCTTTTGATGGATACATTATTGTCTAGAGATAAATTTTCTTACATTGAGTGGGTTTTTTATAAGGAAAACTATTTATGTTTAATTTTATGTTTATATTGATATACTCCACATATGTGTGTAAATTTTTAAATATTTTAATGATTATCATTAGTCATTATGTTTATGAAAATCATTATTTAGTGGTAAATAATGTATTTTGAAGTGCCTTGAGGGGTTCTTTTCATTGAAATCTATTTTCTTATAGAAAAGAGAGGTAAAATACTTGATGATCCTAATGACCTAGATATGTCCTTAAATACATGTTCCCAAACATCTTGAGACTTTTAGGTACACCAACTCTAAAGTTGGTTAGAAATCAATAAAAGAGGAATTTAAAAATAACATATTAGGTCACACCATGTGATCCAATCCGAGTGGACCACACAATGCAACATATTCCAATGTGAGAAAATGTTCAAAATAAGAATTGGGATATGTGTAGTGATTGAGAGTGACATGTGGTTGATTTATTTAATAGGAATTGTAAATAGTGTACCAAATGAGTCAAATTGAGTTCTAAGACTATGTATTTTTTATATATGTGCAAAGTGGCATAAGAAAAAGGGTTAAAGGTACAAGGTATGCACTTTATCCCTTACATTTTATCTTCATTTTGGTGTCCATACAAATCTATGTAAGAATGATAAAGTAAAAATTAAAGAAAAAAAATCATAGAATGGATACATTTTTCTACATACTAGATTTTGAGAAATTTGGGTCAAGTGTTTGCCCCTTTTCCATAATATGACATGGTGTCAATCATGCTTGCCATGTAGCATTGAAGGAAAATAAATACCCAATTAATTATTAAACATAAGCTAAGAATAGAATTAGTAATAATATATCCCCCTCAAGTTGTGTGTACTAAGAAGTATCCACAAATCAAGGAGGAAATATAATCTAAAATATGGAAATTGGAACTGATAAATAAGCATTATAAGTAAAATAAACTAAGAGTATGTACCTATATTATGCTCTACTTGTGCATGAAATTATTGTGAGGGAATGTGTATGATAGATTCCCAAGCAATGTTTCCACCAATGGGAGGAAGTAAGAGTGCACAAAACCTATAAAAGAAATGATACCTTTCCCCCCAATTGTCAAGATCAAGTGAAAGAAATAATGGAATGTGAATAGGACATAACTTGTAAAAACAATACTATAACATATAATGGAAGGTAAATAATACAAAAGGAGAAACAACCAACCAATTATATTGGTAAGCTTAGGTGGGTGGGTCAACCTTGATATGGTGCATAAAGTGTATCATATAGATCATTACCCATAATGTGCTTTAATATGGAACTATACTCAATATCTATGATTTCATGATGCATATGTGGCAATGGTGATTATGGATACTCATGAAATTTCTCTCAATGAACCAAAGTGTATTGCAAAGGTTTTAATTTTTTTGTTAACCTTTAGAGATATAGGCCAAGATTTTATCCCTTGAATTACAAATTGTGTGTTTGTGAACTTGCTTATGAGAGTGTACGATGAATATTTCCTTGTTAAAATTTTTACCATTGCAATAAGAATGTATAACTAGTGATGTGCCCTTTGTAATTAGTGGTTCACATTGATTCTCTTCAGGTACCATAACTTTTATCATCATACAAATTGGAGTTCTAGAGTCAATCTCTATACCGCCACCATTTGTATCTTTGATGTTCATTTTCATATATAATTATTCACTATACCCATTATGTTTCATTTCTATATTGTTAATATGCATGTTGAGTATGTCATATGTAGCCTTGGATTGTTTAATTAAACCAATATAATGATCATAACCAAAGTTTTGAGGATCCTCTTCACCCAATTCCACTCGATTAGATTGATCATGTTGATACATAAGGCTAGGGTCAGTGTAGATTTAAATATTTTGGTTTTGTGCCCATGCTATAGATTTGTTTCCATTATCATTGATCATGTCTACTTCAATTGTGTTGCTATCAATAAGATTTTGAATCTTATGTTTTAGTGTTATAAGTCTACCCATAGTGTTCCCAATGATCCAATCGTAGTCACAAAAAGTGTTACCGTTGACATAGTGGAGGATGCCTCTACATGTATCAACTAGCTTCACAAGAGGTAAAGTGATAAACTAGTTTTACAAAATTTGTTGCAATGCCACATGTGGGGGATCTGCCAATCAAGTGAACATTATTTTATGTTTTGGTTTTAGGTTTATAATATTGATTAGAGTCAATGATAGTATTAATAAATTTGTAGGTGCATTTTTGCAATGAAATTCGCCCTCATTGCCCCTATGTTCAAGTAATTTGATTCAATTGAAACTTATGGGGATGAGGGGTAGTACTAAAGATACCACATTGTGGGAGGTCGATATATAGCAATTTAATTTCATATAAATCATGTACACTAGCATATAATTCTAAAAAAGGTTTGAAAGTATTAAAAACCACATTCTCTCTAATGGGAGGAAGGGGACTATAAATAAATAACCTTTGAATCTCATTTTCTGGTGGTTGATAATTCATGTTAGTAAACATAGATCAAAATCTAAGCACGTGATCATTGATCTTATCATTTTTTTCCTTTCTTACATTGTTCTAGTTTTATAAATGTGATGTTAAGCTCAATATTAAATAGGTAATGTTCAATGAAAGCATTAACCATGTCCCCAAATATATCAATATAATCATAAAGTGAAGTATAAACCAATCAAGTGCATAATCTTTGGAGGCTTGTGGAAATACTTTAGCTACCAAATTTTCATCATAAATTCTAGCTAAGCATGTTGCATGAAAAATTTGTATGTGACTTATGGGGTCACCCATACCATCATGTATTTCAAATCTATCAACTCTAAATCCCATTGTTAAAGGATTGAGCTAGTATGTCATAACACAACTTGGATCAAGTGTAATGACACACTTCATGGATCCTTTTTGGGTGACTTGTGCAAACAATTGATATGCATTTTTTTTTCCTTTAACTCTATGACATATGGTGGCCAACTAGTGAGAAATGTTGGGAAAGGGGATTATGGAGCATGTGTAGTAGAAGAAAGAATGGGAACATGTGTGGTCAAAGTAGGAGTAGAGATAAATATGGGAATACTAATGGGAGTGGAGCAAATCCTAGAATATGAGTGGTCAAAGGGGGAGAAAAGGAAACTATGGTCCAATATGAGTGGGAAAAGGGGGAGTGTATATAGATTGAGGTCCACAGGGTTGGTGTAGCTAGAAATAGGTATAAGAATGGAAGATGTAACCATGAATTTGGTAGGAAAGGGTTGAATAGTATGAGATATGTGAGAGGAATGAGTGAGGGAAATAAAGGATGGATAGATGAAGATAGATGTGGAGGATGGTTGGGTGTTAAAATCCAAGAGAACAAAAAGTTGCTAAGACAATAAAACACAAAGGCCTATAATATTGATATATTATCAAACATGCTCAAATAGATTGTACTTAGATTATAACTATGAATAACCAACTTGAACATCATTACAAATAATATTCACTTATAAACATAATCTCATAATACAAAATTAGGTTAAAACACGTGCTTATAACACTATTGACCATAAACACATACATACAAACTTTTGGATCATAAGGATCACAAAATCCAATCCATGCCTCTCGATCTAAAAGAGGTAAAACTGAATTTTCTAGAGCATCTAAAATAAATCAACCACCCAACTCTACCACTATGTAACTAAATCATCTAAATTTAGGTACTAATCAATTTGTGTAATTACCTATACACATCTTCCTTATGTCTCTCTTTTCTCCATAAAATATGGTGAGCAACCCTTATCAATGTGATAACAAGATCATAATAAAATCCACCACTTGACATGCCTCTCACCATACCATAGTATAAGAAATATGTATCGTTAGCCAAATACAATGTCTAACATCCATAGTGGATTACCCTTATCACAACATTAATATAACATGTAAAGTCAAAAGAACTATAATATATGAATACCTACAAAGTAGAGCAATTGTCCCAATTTCTAGGCTCCTATTTTACATCAACACTCTAAAATTAGAAACAAATAAAAAATTATACTACAAAAAAGGCCACATTACATAAACACAAAAAAAAGAGTAGAGAACTAAAATTATCATAACACGCCAAATTAGAATTGCAACTATCATAATAGAAAACTAAAATTATGCTAAAAGCATGAAAAAAATCTAATGATACTCAATCATTTTATCCATTTTCTAAGTGAATAGCTAACTTGATATGGGAATGAACCTTCATCCTTCTAATAAGCCTTCAAATTTTCTTAGACCCCCACAAACATACAAAACACTAATGACTTTGATTACACAACCATAATGAAACACAATGAAAATTCTTTTTTACAGATTTCAAGTTCAACCAAAATAAACACACATTATTATAATAATATCCTTTCAAAAAAACCCTCCCCTATTCTTATTAAATAACTTAAATTACAACCTCCCTTGTTAGTTTACAACTCACCTACAATAAGCTTGAACTCAATATCAATCCTTACACACATTCCAATCAAGATGAAGAATACATATGCAAGAGGAATGAATTATAAATTTCTAGAAGATAAGCACAAATTATTCTTATTAAATCACTTAAAGTACCTTCCTTATTAGTTTACAACTCACCCGCGATAATCCTGAACTCAATCTCAATCCTTACACACATCCTAGTCAAGATGAAAAATGCATATGCAAGAGGAATGAATTATAAATGTCTAGAAGATAAGTACAAAGTGGTATTTTAATATACTATTTTCTTGTGAAGAGTCAAATTTCAAGAGAATGATTTGTAAACACACAGAGGTCATGTGTTGAGATATTTATATACCACTCCAAATATCTTTAATGGCATTTCTTGTAACCATGTAGACTTGGGGCAAGTAAAAGTAACTTGTAATGTACAATGTAGAGGTATAACATGGCTAAAACATCCATAAGAAAATTTATATTTGTCTTTCTCAAAAATATTTTTTTAAATATCTTTTATAGCAAGCATTTATTTGTTACTATTCATCTTTCTCCATTTTTCTCAGAAAGTGTCAGAACTTGGACTTAGCAAGCACATCATGGGTTACACATCAACCACTTCTTTGTTTCATTTTCTTTTTCCAAAGAATTTTTTTTTTTAGGTAAGATAAAATAAAATTCAAGAGTAAGCCAAGGAATCCTAGAGAGAAGCTCAACAATAATGTCTCTATAATCAGTGCTACTTTTTTAACTCCAAACCTAACAATTGAATTCCAATTGTAACTTTGTCATAAAATCCTTCAGATTCCAATTAGAAATAAATCAATTGAGTCTTCCTATTTTAAAAAGGTTATTAAAATTGTCATGGAATTTTGCAAGATAATACTAAAATAATATACAAATTAGATTTCATTGTTAACTTGGTCAAAAACATTGTAACACTTTTTCCATCTTCTTTCATTGGCTTTGATACCACTTCCTATAATTTAAGTGTGTAAAAAGTTGTATAGATAATAATCATAGGTCTATAATATTGATTTATTATCAAACATGCCCAAATGAATTATACTTTGAATATGACCATGAATAACCAGTTTGGGCACCAACTACCCAAACCACTTAATTACACATTAAAAATTTAATTAACTTCACTTACTAACCTAATCACATAACATAAAATTAGGTTAACCTATATTTACAACATTATATTGAGAAAAAACATATACAATGAACTTTGGATCATAAATACCACAATAGCCAACATTGGGGAGGTGTTGGATAAAAGCTCATAAATTAATTATGGGAAGAATAATGGTGGATAGAACCTAGATTTTGAAAGAGGGGTGGGGATCACATAGATAACCTTGGGTAGTTGAATGATGGAAATAAGCTAGGTGTCAGGAGAGGGGTGAAAGTTCACACATAACCTATGGTTAGGAAATATGATCAACCATCTAAGGACACTATATATCTTCAATGATTTATCCTATAGCCTTAATTGAATCAATGTTATGTTAGTTTAGTGATAATTGTCTTAGTAAGAGTATCACCAACATAAAAGTGTACATATCACTTTCAATAGCTAGTTGATTACACATAGAATTAAATTTCTCCCCCAACTCATGCTTCTTTTGTGGTTTAACATTCTCAATGAATTTTTCATGGTCATAATATCCATTTTTCTCATTAGAATACAACATTTTCTTCTCATAAGAGGTAGAAGGAAGATAGTTCATCATGGTGGTAAGATATTGGTTTGACCTAACACTTTGTTGAAGAGGATATAATCATATTATGAGCTTCTTAAGCATGCAAAGATAAACACAATGGCTTGAAAAACTTAAGACAAATGCACACTATACATATACACACAAAATGGTCTAGAGAATACAATTAATTAAATATGATTTGTTAATTAATCTTAAATTCATCTACTTAATAAATAAATAGAAATATTTATTTATATAGTTCACTTTTAATTCTTCTATTTTTATCATATTATTTCCTCTTAATTAAATAAACAAGTTTAAATACTTTGTTGTTTAATTATT
>VDFB02039120.1:0-25271 GCA_007258455.2 Sequoia sempervirens
TGTCCTACTTTTGTTCTCCTTTTGTCTCTCCTTTGATGTGTCTTGATATTCTATTGTTTAGGTTCTTATCTCTTCTTTGATCATTCTTTTTCTGCATGGTAGAGTAAATGCAATTTCTTTATTATTTATTAATAAAAAATTATGCAACTAAATTGTGTTTTACGAACCAAAAAAAGAAAAGAAGATGACCAATTTTAGATTTAAAGTAGACACAATGATCAAACTTTGATCTCATAAACCCCAAAGACAACACATAGGTATCAAACTTTTGGTACCACATTCTAGGCGACTGCTTCAAACCATACAAATATTTTTTTAATTTGCAATCCAGGTATTCCTTACCTTTTTCAATGAAATGCTCTAGTTGGGACATGTAAATCTCTTCCTTTAGATCACCATGAAGAAATGATGTCTTCACATCCATTTTCTCGATTTCTAAGTCATATTCATCTACAAGTGACAACAAAAATCTGATAGACATCAACTTAGCTATAAGAGAAAATATTTATCCATAATCAATCTCCTCCACCTAGGAATATCCTTTTATGACCAACCTTGCTTTATGCTTCTCAATACTTCCATCAAGATCTATCCTTTTCTTGAACATCCATTTACATCCAAAAAAATTTTGACATTCAAGAAAAGGTATCAAATCCCATGTTTTATTCTTCTTCAAAGATGTCATTTCCTCATTCATGGCTTCCAACTAGGAATCTAAGTCAGACATACCCATAGCCTCTCTAATAGTCCTAGGATCATCAATGTTAGAAATCAAAGCATAGGCACAACCAAAATCCAACATAGAATAACCAAAATTTTTAGGTTGTCACTTCACATGTGTAGACCTTCTCGAAAGCTAAGGTCGAGGTTCTTCTTCTTGATCAAAATTTCCATAGCTACTTGAGCTCTCCTCACTAACAATTCCACTAGGAGTACATATTTCATCATTATCTAGAGTAAGAAGAACTTCAACTACCTCCTTTTTTGCTTCTTTCACCTTTGGCTTCAAATCAATTGTAGAAGGCTTCAACTCATAGAATATCACTCTTCTACTATACAACACTTTCTCTATAATTGTGTTCCAAAGCTTTTACAGGTTTTCACACCAATTCCATAACCAATGAAGATACACTTCACTTCCGTGTTCTCCAATTTAGATCTCTTTTTATTAGGCACATAGGCATATTCCTCATAGCCAAAGACTCTAATTTGTCTCAATGAGGGCTTCTTAATAGATCACACTTCCATAGGTGTCTTGTCCATAAACACTAAAGTAGGAGATCTATTAATCAAATAACATGTTGTAGCTACAACCTCAACCCAAAAATTATGTTCTAGACCAGCACTACTTAGCATACTTCTCATCCTTTCCATCAATGTTCTATTCATCCTTTCTGCAACTCCATTTTGTTGTGGAGTGTAAGGAGTTGTTTTATGCCTTTTAATTTTGTGGTCCTTATTAAACTTATCAAAATCTACTGATTAAAACTCACCACCATTATCTGTCCTCAACACTTAATATTTCTACTAGATTGATTTTTAACCAAGGTTTTAAATTCCTTAAATCAACTAAATACTTCAGTTTTACTTCTAAGAAAATATACAAATTTCCTCGAATAATCATTTATGAATAAGACAAAATACACAAATTTCAATAAAAAAGGAACATTAACTGGACCAAACACATTATCATGAATATAATCTAGAACACCAGAATATTTATGAGGACTAGAATAAAATGAAGCATGGTGTTGCTTTCCATATATGCAATGTTCACAAAAATCAAACTCAATATTACAATAATCAAGCCCTTTAATCAGGCTTTTATTTTTCAAGGCTTTTAAGCCCTTTTGACCAATGTGGCCAAGCCTCTGATGCCACAACATTTTTTCTCTGGTGGGAACTTGATATCCAAAGAGTTTGTGTCCTCATGAACAACACCTCCTTTCTCTACATGATCATATTTACTTGAATTTACAGAAGCACTATTACACTATACTGCGCATGCATCCAACTTATATAGAGCACCAATTCATACACCCTTATCCAACATCATAGAGCCTCTAATCATTCTAAAAACACCATTCAAGAAAGAGACTTGCACACTAGCATCATTAAGCTTATTTATAGAAATTAAATTTTGATCTAGACATGGTATATGCATCACATCATTGATTCCCTTCACTCTTCCATTAGGAAATTGAATTTTGCCTCTTCCACAACCAACAATCTCCAAGAGAGAGTCATCACCCAAATACACCCTTCCACCAGCATACTTTTTGTACTTTGAGAACCAACCTCTATGAGAGATCATGTTAAAGGATGCACCTGAGTCAATCAACCAAACATCTTTTGATGCTTGAATTGCAAAGGATGCTATAAAGGCATCTACATCACTCTGAAAAGATTCATTTTAGAAGAACTATTTTTCTTTTTCTTCTTCTTCTATTTAAAATATTTTTGGATGTGTCCAATTTTCCCACTATTATAGCATTTCACCTTGGACTTTTTACTAGGAGACTTTGATCTCCCCTCTGACTTGGATTTATGCTTCTTGTCCTTTTTTCCTTTCTCCTTTGATCTTCCTCAAAAAAGAAGAGCTTCCTTGGAAATCTTAGAAGATTTCCTCTACATTTCTTTTGATAGTAATGAAGCAATCACATATTCCATCTTGAAAGTGGTTGTTGTACTCCTAATAGCCATTACCAGGTGATCCCATGTGTAAGGAAAATAACATAATAGAAGCATGCAATGGTCCTCGTCATCTATCTTCACACCAGTAGACCCCAACTAAGCAATGATAATGCTAAATGCATTCAAATAATCTGTAATAGATGCTCCTTCCTCCATCTTCAAAGAATACAACCTCTTCCTTAAAAATAACTTATTTACCCAATATTTCCCCTGATAAATGTCACCAAGCTTCTTCCACAAAAGTTTCATTGTCTTATCTTCATGGACATTCAAGAGAACTGAATCGGCCAAGCATAGTTTGATTAGACCCTTGGCTTTTCAGTCTATTGCATCCTAGTCATTCTATGAGGTTGCTAATGGTTTGTTAGAGGTCACTACATCCCATAACTCTTGGTCTACAAGTAGATCTTCCATTTTGAGTTTCCATAACTCAAAATTTCCACCATTGAACTTCTTAATCTCTATTCTTCTAGATGTGCTTACCATCTTAAATTTGCAATGTTATAAACTAGATTCTCTACAAGACTCCCATTGAAACCAAATCAACACAAAAATCCCTTCTAACACACAAGGATAACAAAGTTGGCCAAGCTATGATACCAGCTTAAAGGAAAGAAAAGTGTGGAAATGCCTTCCAAATACTAATCTTCAAGAGATAGATACAAAAAATCATTCAAAAATTATAATTACATAATATAAAGTTGCATGTACATGAATAAAAAATAGAAAATAAAGAATAAATACCAAATTTTATGTGGGAAAACCCTTTCAGGAAAAAACCCACATCAAAGCAGAGATCTCTTGTATTCTCGTAAAATGTAAATTACAAAGAAGTTCACAACTTTGCACTTTTTAGGTTTTTTTATAGAATGAAATTGGCAGCATTATGTTTTTATTTTTATCAACCATCATACTTCCAATGCACTATGGAATTACACATACTCCTCAAGCATTACCAAAAACTTGACATTCCAACCACCATACCAAACGAACAGTCACAAACAAACTTAACCGTCAAGTCACTTTATGTCATCATCAAAGCCCTATCAGGATGTCAAAGGGACATGAAACCATGTCTCTTTGAATTCTCAGTCACCCTGATACGCCTATCGCTTCATCCTATTGGGATGTTGAAGTGAATCATTATTATGTCTCGCCAATATATGCATCTCCCTTCGATAAGAGTCCTTCACAACCGTTCATCACTACTAGCACCTTCCATCAGGATATTGAAGAGACTATGTAACAACTCCTTTTGATATGGTGAAGTCTTGTTGATGAAGACCCATCAGAATGTTGAAGAGTGTGGAGTATAGCATGATTAGTCACCACAAACCAATAACAACACCACCAAAAGGACATCAGAAATGGGATAAGGGAAACCCAAAAGGAACCAGTTTGAAAACATGCTAGCAAATAAAACTCCCAATCCATACCATTACACTAAATAGGACCAAGAATAGGCCAGTCCTTTTACGTATCCACCTCACGGGAAAAGGAACCCTTACAACCACACACCACCGAAGTCCTCCAAGCAATACCAAGGAAGCAACAAGCATCACACCAGACCCCCACAACAGGAGAGTCAAGAGAAAGCAACTCTAGAAAAGAGAAGAGAGTAGACATATTGGCCACACACTCCCCCCACAAGCTCCTCCAAATAGAAAAGGGCCAAGAGGCTAACCCCCAAATACCAATAGCAACATGCAAACCCCATAGAAGGGTAGTCACACCAGTCAAAGCAGCAAGCTCACTCCAGTCAACATGAAACTATGAAGAAATAGGGGAAAGTAGTTTTGCAGGCCCAAAACAAACAATAACATCAACATCCTCACCCGCAGCATCAGAAACTTCCTCAAAAAACAAAGAAATGAGGAGCCAAAAAATATTTTCCCACGGGAAAGAAGGATCCCCCAGTTGTGCAGCATCTAATTTTCCACCATCTAGGTCCTCATCCTCCCCTCTTCCATCACATTCAACAACTCTCAAATGGCTGCCCCTAGCCCATTTCTTGGTCAACGCCCTTGCAGTGGAACAATAGGAACCAACATAGAGAGGGAAGTATGTGGAAAAGAATAGAAGCAACCCAAGCCATCCAACCACCACCCACTAGCCATCATCACCATCATTGTTTGAGTCTGAGTCTTCATCTCCAACAAAATCAAAGGATTTCAAAACCCTCGTCCCATTGCTCCTCTCGCCCATGCTCTCCATTACGGGAAAATTTTAACTAGGGACTTAGCTTGATTTATCTCATCTAGTTGACCCATTTCTTATATTTTGAAGTAGTCACCACTTCTCATATTTTTAGTGTAGAATGTTGATTTGTTAGCATAACCTTCAATATTATGCAATAGGATTGGAGGCTATGGTTATTTTGGAACTTTTCTAGGTCTGCACACTAGTCTTTGCTAGTCACTCCTTATGTTTCCTTTTCATCTTCTCTATTTCCATGTTCATTTGTATAGAATTGATAACTTTATATTATTTCTCAAAGAGGTAAAGCACCTATTCACTATCACCACACAATTCACAACTAGCATCTTGTAGTTGTCTCTAGCATGTACAAGGTCTATGATACTTCTTGTACTTGATATAATGTTATTTTATGTTGTGAGGCATTCCTAAACATCGTCATCTTTTTCCTCTTCCATTTTATCCCCTTCCTCTTAACCATGACCATTTGTATTCATGTTTATGATTTTCTTCCATCCTCTGTGAAAACACTTAACAATGATTAAAATTCTCCTAATGAATACACAAATGCTTAGTGTATGTAGTGTTGAACACCCAAAATAATGAGATGGGGGGTGAATCGTTATTTCATTAAACAACTTGTTCATAATCCATCCAATTAACAAAAGACATCCAACATTAATAATGAATGAAAGTATGCAACAATCACAAGATCACATAACACATGAACACCAATATTTTTACATGAAAAATCCAAAAAGGGAAAAACCATGGTGAGGATTAGTCCACAATATATTATAATTGGTTATAAGATATTACAAAAGGACTCACTACCAGGACACAATATCCAATAGGGATCACAACCACAAAAAGAAAGATAGATAGAAGATAGAATGACTACACAACCAAGATGTGAACCGATACGAAATACACCTTCCTTGTGCTAAATTTAGTTCTTCTGAAGCTCAATATATTGACTCTATGCACTTTATTAGATACAAAATATAAAAAATTGCTCTGCTTTACAGTCGTTCAATATTCATAATATATCTACTACTATTTGGATCATACACATACAAAATTTGCATACTTTCATATCATATCTCAAGTACAACCTCAAAAGTGTCTTATATATACCCAATTCATCAGCATACATCAATTAGGTCGGCCTAATTAGATGTAGCCCTAAATTAAATCAAAATTTCCTTGTCAACTCCACATTTGAACCAAAACATCTTCATGCATAAACCAAAACATGCAATACTTGATTTAGGTTGGAATGGACCTAAGATAGGTCTCACTAACATCCGCAGTACATATTTGATCACCACAACACACACCAAGCATTAGGTCAGCCAAGAAATAGACCTAATCACAAAATATGCTAACTGAACAACACTAGTGATCAATCTAACCACATAATCAAATGCCATCTGGAATATACAATGTATTGAAACTTGTAAGCAATCTCCCAAAATTTCAAATTTTGATTCTTATCACTGAAGGAAGGTAGATTGGTTTACACATACCAACTAGTATTGTACATAACCAAAAATTGTATGTCAAACTAATGCCACTTATATCTTTCAAACTATACATCCAAACCAACTAAAATTTTGAACATAGATGTAAATCATAGTTAGGAACAACATACTATCATTGCATAACTAGATCTTATCATATGAGAGAGTGCAGACCAAAATACTAGATTAGAGTAGATCTCCATTAACGAATCAACTTTGTTCACCAGATCAATGTAGATATCAATAATCAATGTTGACATCAATGACAACACATTAAGGGGATCCTTCTTCATTCTTTCAACATGTAGATTATATATGATTTGAAATTATTTTCTTAAATCTCTTTGACATGGATGGTTGATATACCTTTTTCATCAAGCAACCCAAACCATACTTGTCATTGTTTGACAATATTTTTGGTATTAGACCATTGATTTGAAAGATCAAATAATTGTTCACTCATTTATTGTTATAAGCCTAATGGTCCCTAATATTTTTATGTGACACAAACTACTTACTTATAGACCTAACTATCCCTAACACATCATGAATTCTTAATGCTTCATAGGTCTTAGAAAATTTTGAGATGGTTTGATCACTGCACAAAATAACATATGGGAATCCTTGCAAATATTTGTGAGCTTATAATAGGTAGATGTAGTTTGATTTATCATTGTCAAAATGGAAACAAAGGATTGATTGATCTAATTAGAATTTAACAAATAGTGATTGAGTGAATATATTTTTATAATGCATTAGACCTACTAAGTCCAATAGTGTTGATAGCCCTTACCCTCTAGATCACCTATAGGCATTTCCTTCTAAGGCTCTAACAAAGCAATAACTTGATTTGGTGAAAAATCAAAACATGGCACAAATGGGGTGCACAAAACACAACTCAAATTCATGAGATGTCCCTCTTTAAGAAGAATGATCCCACTACTTGTTTCAAGGAATTTGTGGGTCCACTTGCAAGTAGGTTTCAAGATCTTACATGTCAATCTCATTATCAAAGTGAATAATTTTGCAAACAATAGAATTATTTCTCAATTTTCTCATGTCATCTACCATGATAATCCCCTTATCTCCTATTGTTGTGACAAATAACTTCAAAAATGCACTCTTTGGGTCATATTAAGGGAGAAATTTGTAATCATACAAGTTGTCCAACCTATCCTTCATGCCTTTCATTCCATTTTCTTTCCTAAGACAAGCAACATTGCTTAAATATCTAAACATGTCTACTCAAAGATTCATTCAGTCCTTCATAGACCTGTGTGGGGTAAAATGTGTGAAGGTAAACAAGATCACACATGCAATGAAACATATTACATGAGAGATTTGAATCATAAAACTAATCAAAGTAGAATCTCTAAAATCATTCCATTGTTCTCTATTCTCAAGGATCATCTAAATCATTAGTGCTCTCATATTTGTATTTGCACTATGTCTAGTTTGGATGACAGGCTAAGAAACGAGATGTTGTAAGATGCAAGAATCTAATTTCTACATGAAGTATAAACTATGTGATTAATTCCATGATGCTATGATATTAATACTATTGTGATAAAATGAAGATTATGCAATGATGATGCTAAAATTTTCTATGGTAGGAATGTTGTATGAAAGCTAAGACGATGACTAAAATGCAACTGTAAACTCAGACATGATTCTAAATTAATATGATACTACAATGCAACTTGCTAAATACTAAATTGATCTATGTTCACTAAATGCTCTCAATATTTCTTCATAATAAGTTTTCTCAAAGATGGGATATTAATGTTGTAGAATGGGCTTGTATTTATAGGATTTCCAAAACATCTTGTGATGTGGTAGCAATCAACGGTCAAGATTTCAGCATGAGAGATGAATGGTGGAGATGGAAAAAGTTAGAGAGAATCATGGAGGATGTTCCCTTGACTGTGAACACCATGCCAAATGTATGAGGGAATAAAATGTGTGAAAGAGACAAGTGTCCAAAGTTTATTTTGGAATTGGTTGAGGATAATTCCCATTTAAATATTAAACATATTTAAATTTGTGTGACACTTGATGATGTGGCAAGAGGAAAAGTTGTAGACATGTGCTTAAATTCAAATTGGGAATTTAAATTTAGTGAGAAGAATATTAATTAAATAAAACAAACTATTGACATTTATTTATTTAATTAAATTAGAGGAATATGAATTAAGATGGTAGAATTAGAAAAATGTGAACTATATAAATAAATTTAACATTTATTTATAAGTAGACGAATTAAAGGGGTCATTAATTAAATAACTTGTATTTAATTAATTAATTGTCTTGACTGATTTTAGGTGTATACATTTTGCCCCTCTTTTAAGTAATGTGTTTACACATTGCTTCAAAGAAAAATTTGCTACTAATGCTGATGAAAAATTCTTTTCGATGCCCCAAACGTTGATTTTTAGGTGATGACGGATATATGGCCCCTTGGGAGATAAATCGATGAATTTTTAGGATTTTTTGAAATTTTTGATGATTTTTCGATGATTTAGTGATGATTTTCAAATTTTATAATTCAAAGTTGATTTATCTCCCAAAAATGATGTTGAACCTGCCAAATGATGGAGTGATTAATTAAGCCCCTTTTTGACTCCTTGTTTTTGATGATTGATAATTGCTTCAGCTGATTGTTTAATTTGATGATGTTTGATGATGTTGATAGATTGACCTCATGATAGGTGAGGATTAATGATAGGATGATGATGACTGACCTCATGATAGGTGAGGATCAATGATATGATGATGATTGACCTCATGATAGGTGAGGATCAATGATATGATGATGATGATTGACCTCATGATAGGTGAAGGTCAATGATAGACGCTCAACGAGATTTTATCAAAATATCATTGGAGCTTATTAGATTTGATTGATTGATTGATTGGTAAGATTGTTGATTTGCAATATGTTATGATCATAGGAGGATTTTAGAATTCTTTAGTCCAGGGAACACTTCTTAAAGACGTGGGACATGGTTTCACATCTGGTGCAGGCCAATTTAGATATTATCAGTCAATGTGGTTTATCATCTCTGATTGATATGCCCCAGTATAGGATTGATTAATCTACTAAGACTTGATGATGTACTAATACTTGATGATGTACTGATACTTGATGTATACACTTATTCAGTCAGAGATTTTGTGATTTCTGCCACTTTGTTGATGTATCTCTTTGGCACATTTGGATATCATTGTGTAGACATGAAAAATATACTGATTGATATCACGCATTTGATCCTGATCTACTAACATCAATTCTGCTTAAATCACTTCTTTACTAACCATGTAATTAATTAATCTTTATTTAATTAAACTCATCATATTTCCTTTGTTAATTAAATAAATCGACTTTATTTGATTAAGTCATCATCTTCTTTTAATTAAATAAATCATTTTATTTAATTAATCCTAATGTTCCTTTGTTAATTAAATAATTCATTTTATTTAATTAACTTCTAAAGTCATCTCCTTTAAATTGAATAAATTAACCTTTATTTGATTTAAATCTAACACCATCCCTTTTAATTAAATAAATCAAACTTTATTTAGTTAAATCTAATGCATCAATTTCCTCCCATTTGATTTAAATAAATCCAAAAATCTAAGTCAAATGTCAAATCAGCTAAATCTTCATCTAAATTAATCAAATCATGATTAATCCTAATCCTAATCCATCAATTCCTCTAGCTTTTGCAATATGCACAATAAATCAATTTATTTGATTTATAAATTCTTCTATTTCATTCAAAAGGGCATCTCAACTGGAATATTCCTCCATTTTTGAAATCTCCCTCCAAAAATGACTTGTCCATCCAATAAAGCACTTAAGAGCTCTTACATGTCTCTTTCATGTCTCTTGCACAAGTCAAACTTGGCATTTAACTCATCTTTTATCCCCCCTAAACATGCCATTTCATCAAATTCAAATTTCAAACTTGCACATTGATCAAAATGTGCTCAAGCTTCCTCCATTCACATCTTGACAAATGACACTTGGCCATTGGATGTTGAATGATCCCACATTCATCCATTTTTCCTCATTCTTCAACATTCTCATCTATAAATAAGAGGCTTTCCTTTGTATTTTGGATCCACAACTTCATGCAAAGTTATAATCTTTAGATTTTGAATTTTGCGCATCCATCCTTCATCTATTTTTAAGTTTTATAGCTAGGTTATGTAGGTTTTTCTCCAAGGAAGCATCAAATCTACATCAAGTCATCACAAAGCTTATCAAGGGTTGGGAAAGGGCTACTTTCCACATTAAAGTAGCACCAATCCACTATGAGATAGAGTTTGCATCATGTTTTCATATGCTTTTGTTTAGTTTCCTTGTTTCTTTGGTTGCATATTTAACATGATGGAGTATTTCATAGAGATGTTTAATTTGTTGTGTTTTAAATGACTAACATGCTAATGTGTGTAAAAGTTTAAACATTTTGCAGATTTTAGACATCTACACATTGTATACTTGACATTGTGATTTTGAGATTTATATGATATGCAACAATGATTAGTGATCTACATGTGTTTATGATTTCATGATGGATGCCTATGATGGATGCATTTAATTTATGCTTTATGATGCTTATATGATGCTTATATAATGATTATGTGGTGTATGCAATGATGATATGATAATGCATGATTGATGATTCTATATGCTTTATGGATGATGTTTTATGTTATGTGAGATGGATTTGATTATGCAAATGATGTGTGATGTTTATGTATGTTCATGTGATGTTTATTTTGATCCAGTTAGTCCTTTGTTAGTCTTGGATTTGAGTAATAAAAAATTCACAGGTTGTATTCCATACATCTTGGAAAATCTATCTTCACTAATGGTTTTATATGTTCATAACAATGACATTATATCTTTACAGGGAAACCTACTTATTGGTCATGTTCCTCAACAACTTTTTCTTCTTGGAAATCTTACTCTACTAGATATGTCTTTCAATCTTCTTAATGGACCATTATACCATGTCATGTTTCTCAACAACTTTTTCTTCTTGGATATCTTACTCTGTTGGATATGTCTTTCAATCTTCTTAATAAACCATTTTCTTAATCCATTAATAATAGATGAAATGATTTTGATTATGCAAATGAGATGCAATGCAGTTTTTTGTGTTTTCTGATGTGGATATTATGATGTGATGCATGAATGGATGGATGATGTGATAATGTATATATGATATGAGAATGCATTCTAATGTATGCAAATGATGATGCAACTATATGAGAATGATGTGTTTTTGGTTAATGACAAGTATACTCAATCCATTAATAATAGAGATAACATCATTTTGAAAATTGTTCTAGCCTTGGAAACCCCATAAATACAGATGCAAAATTAACATGGATGCAATCTAACTTAACTATGCAAATATAATATGCAAATTTTTCCGTCATAACAACTGATTTTTCATGCTTTTTATCATCATTGAGATTTTAAAATGTTGAAAGTGAGTACAAACATCGACGGTATAATTAAACCATGATGACCTAAGTACTACTTCCATGATTTTTGATAGTGCAAGTTAACACAAGCATCTATGTATAATTAAACTGAGATGACCTGAGCATTGCTTGCGTAAACAGACAAGAGTTAATCATTTTCCTATGTAAATTCAGAATGTCATCAATGGTACTTTGTAGAGTATGTCCCGTGACAATTTGCACAGTAATAATGATCAACTCACAAACAATAGACAAAGAAGAATCATACTCCTTCTAGGCTCCTCTAGTTCAATACATCATTGAGGTACTCCTGAGATATGATAAAAAATATCAAAATACAACAGTTGAACATTCATTCCATAGTGATAAAGCCATGATTCAAAAGGAACATCATCCATTGAAAGTTAGTTTTGATTTGATTGATTTGGTTGTTTGATTTGGATGGTTGATGTGTTACTGATGGTGATTGATGTTCAATGTTGGGTTTTGCACTATGATTTTTGCATTTTTTATGTTTGTCCTACTGCTATTTTTCTATTGGTTTAAGCTCAAATTTTATTGCCCCTAGTGAGCTCAATATTTTTCCCCCAATCTAGGGTAAGCCATGATCGAGCTGCCAAGATATGTACATGAGGATTTTTGATGATGGGTAGAATAATGGTGAAATCAAATGGTCAACATGCTCAAATAGATGGAAAAGCTAATCTATCACAAATAGCGCCTGTTGCCAGGTTTTCACTACTTGTTTTTATTGCACTTTTTTAGATTTGATAAAAGACATTTTTTCAAGACATTTTTTGATGTTTTGTTTTTTGTATTTTTTTTTTTTTTAAATTGGATTTTCTTAGGATACTTAAGATGAAATGATATGACCAAATTTTCCCCTAATCTTGTGAAGAACAAAGGAAGAAAATGGGACATGGATTTTGATAAGCTAGAAGACTTGGAATGGAAGAATGCAAGGATAAGGATAATGGATAGGATGAGAAAGATCAATTAGATAAGATACAGACATACTGTCCAAGTATTTTGCTCCTATTCCTCATCAAGACCAAGGAAAGGAAGAAATGGTGTATTTAGCAAGAATGGTGGTATATGGATAATCCAAAGGATATGGTACAGAAGATATGGATAGAGTGTATAGGATAAGATATATGATGTTCAAGAAGATCCTTAACCTTGTTGAGATCAAAGGTGGGAAATGTGGAGGATAATATATGCATGATAGGAATATGGAAGGACTTACACATCAAGTTTCATGACCAAATATCCCTTTAATAAACCATGGAAATGGGGATTAGACTCATAAGTTTTTTCCTATTAAAGGTATGACAAAAGAACTAAGGACTCATCCAAAGGATTGGATTAAAGGAGAAAAATGGGGGATGAATGTTGGGTAATGTATAGGAGGTGGGAAGGCTTGTTGATGGATAGATGGAAAGGATTGCAAGGTCAACATTGGCACACACCTTGAAGGGTGATGGAGTGACGGAGGAAAGATAGATTTGGAAGATGATAGGATTTTAGATGGTAGATTGGAGGAAGCTTTTGGATTAGCAAATTTGGATTCCAATTTAGATTTTATTGCTTCTATGAGACTTTTTGGAATCCACGTGACTTTTGAATTTGATTTTTGCTTTGAGGTCCTTTTTGACCTTTGAGATTTTTCTCTTTGTTTTATGGGCCTTTGTGGCCTTGGGAATTTTTCCTTTTGCTTTGATGGGCCTTTGTGGCCTTTCTGATTTTTCCTTTGATTTTGGATCAAATTTTCTTTTATTTTTGCATGCCTCTTCAAGGAGACATGTTGATCCTTTGATACATGTGGAATTTGATATGGAAGCTTTTGACATTTGGCACCCAAATTTCCTCCAAGATCAATGGGAGGGATGGATTGAGATGAATGGTATGGAGGTATTATGGATGAGTGAGCATAGGTAGAATTTTGAAAGAGCATCAAGGATGTGTGCCTTTGTTGTTCTTGAGGGATGGAATATGGACCTAGGATAGATGGAAGGTTTGATGGACTAGGATGAGAACCTAGGATAGATGGAAGGTTTGAGGGACTAGGATGAGGACCTATGATAGATGGAAGATTTGAAGGACTAGGATGAGGACCTAAGATAGATGGAAGGTTTGAAGGACTATAACACTTAGGTGTATAACCAAGGCCATGGCAATATGGGTTTTCTTGAGAAAAAAGGGGTTCTAGGATACCTTGTTCATGAAGGCCTAATCCTTTTCCTTTATAATTCATACTTTGACACATTTTCTTTCCAATGGGATATGTATTATTTGTGAAACTAGATGCAAGTCCATTTTGGGGAGGATATGATATGGATGAAAGGATAGGTGCTGGAAATAAATCAGAGCGGATAAAGGTGGAGGATCCCAATTTGTAGGTGTGGGGTTCATGGATGGCTAGTACCAGGTATGATGGGATCTTGATCTTGATGAGGAAGGGAATCATGAAATTCTATAGAAAGAATATCTTGATTGTGATAAGGTAGGTCATCATTAGATAGGCTGGAATAATGATCATGCTCCTAGGATGCAATGGAATCATGAGATGGTATGGATTCATTAGATGTGGTGGAAGGAGGACTTAGAAGAATACTTTTCTCTTGAGATGGAAAGGAATCATTGTGGATGAAAAGTGAAAGGAGGGGATCATCATAGAACTCTTGAGAGACTGGGTCTTGGTCAAATATTGGAAGAACTTGTGGAATTTTGATATCATCAAATGAAGTGGAAAGAATGCTTTGATCTTGATGTGTAAAGGAGTCTATGCTAGCATGGTTTAGACTGAGAGATTGACATGAATCATTAGATACATAAGGTATGATAAAATAAGGTGGTTGGATGGAATCATTAACTTGGATGAAAGAAGCCTGAGATTTATTTTGACTTATGGGAGATGAAGATAGATGCATGACATGGTAAAAATTTTCAATATCATTTGTGTTTGAGGAATGAGATTTGGGCTTCTAATTTAATTTTTGCAAGAATTCAAAAACATTGAATTTGGATAATGTAGTTGTTGGACAGAGTCATGCATATACATTTTGTTCGAGGCCAGAACAATTGTATGACCTCTCTGGACACAATCTCATTTGAGTAACTCTTAGGGTCTAGTTAGACGATGACTTAAAGAAAATTATAAATTATATAATTCAAATCTTGGTTTAAATGGTTCAGATCTATTAAATTGATAATTTTAAAATTAAAAAAAATTGGTTTAATATTTGATTGTCAGTTAAAGGTATTGGTGTCAATATATGCATCAAAATTTGAGGGTCTAATGAGTTGTTAAGATTTAAAGATATGAATTTCTAATGTATTTTTAAGTTGTTTCCACTATTCAAGAGTGGGTTTTGTTGGTGGAGGCTTTAGTTTGAGAATATAATTATATGAAATAGATTGATAATTTAAATATAAAGTGATTTATTTTATTAATTAGTTTTTTGAGGTATATTTAATTTTTGCATCAAAATCTTATGAACCATATTTTTAATTTTAGAAAATCTTATGTATGTCCTAATTTTATGAAATCAATTCATATATTTGAAGGAGATGAATTGTTCTTGATTTTAAACTATTTGAATTTTCAATATTAACTATTTTTTATCCCATTAAAATGCTTAAAAATAAAATTTAATACAAATAATTGTAATAAATTTTATACATATGATAATTTGTGTATTGATTTTTACTTTTTAAATGCATCTTATATATTTAATAGAATTAGGTATTGTGTGTCATGTTTATATATATAAACAAGAGTGTATAATGTACTATATTTTATCCCTATTTGTCTAATAATTTATTAAAAAAATTAACTAAACATTTAAATAGTATAATTATATTTAATTTGGAAGATTAGAAGGAATTGAAGATGGTATTTGTGTGGAAGAATGGCGTGGGCTGGGGCTTCATTGCCTAACTTCTTCTTTGTCGTCGTTATAGAAACTCACGAGACTTCTGCTTTGCTGTTAGAGGTTTATTTTGCTACGAGGGGTTATTCACAGGTTGGTGTTAAGGGGTTTTTGGGTTTCTTTGGCCCGCGGGTGGGCTTTCTTCCTGGTCTTTGGGCGTGGGGAGTTCCCAGCAAGAGGAGTGCGGGGGTTTGAAACGGTGGGTCGCCTGATCTATCCCTTTCTCCCTTTTTTGTTGCTGTTTTGGCGTGTTGGCCCATGGAGAATCGTAGTCTAGCTGGTTATCAAGTATCCTCTGGGGATTTGGAGATGATAGAGCCTTCTTCTCCTTTGCATGCCAGTAGCAAGGAGCAGTTAGGTAAACCCCAATCTGGGGAAGGTGCCTCCTCATCAAAAGGAATGTTTCGGATAAAAAAAGTAAACGGATGCTTGGAGAGATCTGAAGATCGACCAGTCCTGGTCATTCAACCTGAGCAAGTTTTGGAGGATGTTGAATACTGGTGCAATCATGCCCTTATCTGCAAATTTTTAGGCCTTCGTCTTTCACTACCTGTGCTGGAATCTTGGGCACGTAAGGTTTGGAACCCTGAAGGGGATATGGAGATTCTTTTAGCAGCCAATAACTATTTTCTGGTCATCTTCTCAAGCATGTTAGACAGGAATAGGGCTTTTGAGGGAGGTCCTTACTTCTTTAACCAGGTGGGGCTCTTCATTAAGCCCTGGCACATGGGCTTTAACTCTGTTGAGGAGATCCCCTCTCGGGTGCCGGTGTGGGTTCGACTGCCGAGGCTTCCTTTAGAATTCTGGAGAGAAGATATTCTTCATTCAATCTCTTTGCTTCTCGGAAAACCTGTGGGATCGGCGTCACAAACTCAAGATCGCAAGGTAATTTCTTTTGCTCGTATTTGTGTAGAAGTTGATTTAAGTAATCCATTACCAGATTCTATGGAGATTTGCATGGGTTCATCGTCTTGGATCTAACAGCTGGATTACGAGACCTTACCATTTAGATGCAGAATTTGCCACGAATATGGTCATCTACATCGCAGATGCCCCAGATTTAGACCTTCACCCTTGGCTACCTCTGGACCTCCTAAGGATGATAAGGGGAAGGCGCCTTTGTCTGATGTACCTGTTGATAATGAAGGATTTACTCAGGTGAAATCTCATAACAAAGGAAAAGGCAAGAAGAGAACCTGGATGGATAGACAGAATGAGGGCACCTTTAATAGGTTTGAGGCTCTTGATAGCTTAGTCCAAGAGGAAGGAAATCCAGTTGAGCTCTCTTCTGGGGATATAGGTCAACTGGAGGCTCAGGATGAGGATGCTAAGAAGGAGGATCAGATTTTATCGTCAGGTGACATACAGGTAGATCAGATGGGTATGGATTTACCTTCTCATGCTCAGGGTATTGGGGATCTCCAGGAGTCTCAGGCTCCGATGGGGTCGATTACGGTGGCTCCTGTTCCCCCTGCTTCTAAGGGAACCTCTGATCCTGTGAAGGGTAATAAGGCTTCTCCTGCCTTAGGCCTGCATCAAAAATCCTTTAAGAAGGGGCTTCTTGACAAACCGTCAAGGAGTGGAAGGAAGACTGATCAAGAGAAGGTCAAAATTATGGGTGATACATTGGTTGAGTCTGGGTCTGTGAAACCCATCGATTCCCACTTCTCCCATCCTCATAAATGATTGTTTTATCATGGAATGTTAGGGGGTTGAACAACATCCCTAGACAAAAGGCTATTCGCTCATTAATTGAATCTCAGTCTCCTGATTTGGTCTTCATTCAGGAAACCAAGCTTACTGTGGATGGATTGGCTAATTGTGCCCCCCGTATTTGGCCCCAAGGTTATTGGCAGGGGGTGGGGGCTTTGAGCAGTTCTGGGGGGTGGCTTGTTTCTGGAACCCGAGGAAAGTCTCACCCTTATGGTGGATCTCTAGCTGGTTTTCCATTACTTTGGTTGCTTCTATTTTTGAGACTGGAGAAAGATGCCTCTTCTCCAATATTTATGCTCCTACTGATCTTTCAGGTAAGTTACAACTTTGGGATCACATCAGATTCATCCGGTCTCTGGACCCTTTTCTCCCATGGATTATGGCTGGTGATTTTAATGCTATTATAAGTTTGGAGGAAAAACGTGGTGGAGTTGCTAGGCTAGATCATTCTTCAAATCTGCTTAGAGATAATATTGGTTTTCTAAATCTCATTGATGTGAAGCCAAACAATGGTGTGTTTACCTGGAATAATAGGAGATGTGGTGCTGAGACTATTTCTGAAAGGCTTGACAGATTTTTGGTATCCTGCTATTGGTTGCACAATAGGTGGACCACCAGTTCAGAAATTCTTGACTGGAGGGGTTCTGACCATTGGCCCATCAGACTCTCTGTCTCCCCTTATGGTGTCACCAAAAAGCCATCTTTCAAATTTCAATTGATGTGGTTAAGAGATCAATCTTTACAGGATCTTATGCTGGATTGGTGGTATGAAGGAAGGCCTGCCCATGGGACGGCCATGTTTACTTTTAGTAAGAGGCTTCAACATGTGAAGTACAGGCTAAAGAGGTGGAATAAAGAGTGTTTTGGGAACCTGCATGCTCAGAAAATAGCGGCTCAGTCCAAGTTGGATAGCATTACCCGACAGATTCGAGACCAGGGGTTCTCCCCTGAGCTCAAGAATGCTGAGTCTTTGGCTCTCAAAGGTTTAGAAGAATGGGAGCTTCGGGAGGAGATCTTCTGGAAGCAGAAATCTCGCATTGATTGGCTTCAGGAGGGAGATAGGAACACTGCTTTTTTTCATAACTCGGTTAAGGCTCAGAGGCAGGGGAACTCTATTTCCTCTCTTGTTTCACTGGATGGAGCCCAACTCTCATCTTTTGCAGAAATCTCCAGGGAAGCTGTCAACTACTTTTCAAACCTGTTTACCAAGGAGAACCTTGTTGTTAGGATGGAAGAGAGGGCTATCTTGGATTGTATTCCCCACCTAGTCTCTGCTGAGATGAATGGGGCTCTCCTTTGTCCAATCATGTTACCGGAATTGGAGAAAGTTGTGTTTAGTATGAAAAAAGGTAAAGCTCCTGGCCCTGATGGTTTCCCGATTGAGTTCTTTCAGGAATTTTGGGAAATAATAAAGTATGATCTCCTTGAGGTAGTTCAGGAATCGTATAGGAACAAACAAATGCTTAAGTCTTTGAATTCTACTTTTTTGGCTCTCATACCTAAGAAGGAGGGAGCTAATCGGCTGGACCAATTCAGGCCTATTGCTTTATGCAATGTCGTCTACAAGATCATCACTAAGTTGATTGCTGAGAGACTCAAGCCACTCCTTGATGCTTTGATCTCTGTTGAGCAGGGTGGCTTTGTTGAAGGAAGACAAATTCTTGATGGTGTTGTGATAGCTATGGAGGCTATTCATTCTATGGCTTCCTCTAAGGAGAAAGCTATGTTCATCAAACTTGACATGGCTAAAGCTTATGATCGGGTGAGTTGGGAGTTCTTACATAAAATTCTCTTGGCTTTTGGCTTTGATGAGGAGTGGGTGAATTGGGTTCTCAGTTGTGTGACCTCGTCCTCCTTTTCTGTCATCATTAATGGGGAACCTTCAGATTTGTTTAGTGCTTCTCGAGGACTTCGACAAGGGGACCCTTTATCTCCCTACCTTTTCATTATTATGGCGGAAGGTCTTGGCAGATTTATTAAATCTCAAGTGAGGCAGGGTCTTATACAAGGTTGGTCCTGGAACAATAATCTCCCTCCTTACTCTCATCTTCAGTTTGTGGATGACACTGGGCTGATGGGCTTGGCTAGAATTAGTGAGGCTCTACACTTCAGGAGAGCTTTGGACATCTATTTGAAAGCTTCTGGCCAGAGTATTAATGATGATAAATCTTCCATTTATTTCTTTAATACTCCTCGGCTTATTCAGAACAGGATTGCTAGGATTCTTAGATTCCAGATTGGTTCTCTTCCCTTGATGTACCTTGGGATTCCTTTGGCTTTGGGTTCTCAGCGTAGATATTTTTGGCAGGGGATTTTGGATAAATTTCGGAGTAAGGTCAGTCATTGGACATATAGATGGCTCTCTTCTGCTGGGAGAGTGATTCTCCTAAAGACTGTGGTGCAGTCTCTTCCAATTTATAGGTGTTGTGTGCAGGTTCCCCCTTCCTCTTTTGTGAGGGACTTTGATGCTCTTTCTCAAAAATTCCTTTGGTCGGGCAACCTTCTCTCTTCGAAGTGGAGTTTAGTCAGGTGGGAGTCTGTTTGCAGGCCGAAGCAGGCTGGGGGCCTTGGTCTCAGGTCTATGGCTCTTATGGTCACGGCCTTGGCGGCCAAGCTGTATTGGAGATGGTGCAATAGTCAGGATCAGGACTGGGCTAAGGTTCTTGCTCTCAAGTATTTACCTGGTGCTGAGAGCCAAGATGTGTCACGCCTTGCTTTGTTGGGAAAAGGCTCTTGTATTTGGGATACTCTGAAGAAGGGAGCCCAACTTATTAAGGATGGTCTCTTTTGGATCTGTAATAGAGGCTCTGATGCTCTATTTTGGCAGGACTCTTGGGATGGTTTCCCCCCCATTCTTTGTAGCTTCCCTCAGCTTCAGCCTCTTTACCATATCTTTTCTGATGCTGGATGGATTAAGGTGGAACATTTTAAAACAGTCAAGCATATTGGTCAGGTGGAGGTGTCCTGCTGGAAGGATCCCCAGGAGTGGCCCGTGGGTGGCTCTGACGAGGATCGTGCTGTTCTGTTTAAAGTCTTGGAGGGTAGGCTTTGCAGCTCCCTTAATGAGAGGGACAAGTTGGCTTGGAGTCCCAGCCCAAAAGGTAAATTTACTGTTGCTCAAGGCTATGTTGTGCTTGACAAGAACCTTCATGGTCCTACGGAGGTGTCCTGGTGGAAGAAGGTTTGGAATAACTTCTCTTGGCCCAAGTGCAATTTTTTCTTATGGTTGGTTGCTCAGAAGAAATGTCTCACTTGGGAGAATCTCCGCAAGCGTGGTTTTCATGGGCCTTCTATGTGCTTCCTTTGTTCGAGCAATGAAGAATGCTCTTCCCACTTGTTCTTTCATTGCCCTTTTTCTAGAGAAATTTGGCACAGGTGGTGGGAGGCCTGGCATCAGGGTTGTGTTCATGCTTCCTCCCTAATTGAGTTTTGGGAGAGCCTGGGCAGGCCTCCTGCGAAGACTTCTTTCCTTCAGGTGGCTTGGGCTGTGGGGCCTATTTTCATTCTTTGGAACCTTTGGCTAGAAAGGAATCGTAGAGTTTTCTGTGATTCTAAGCTGGGAAGTGGTCAATTGTGGAAGAAGATTATTAGCAGGCTTCAGGAAACTATTTCTGCTAAGTGTGATATGGATGAAAGGATTGATCCGGGTGATTATGCTATTATGAGGAATTTGAACCTTGGGGATAATAGTAGGGGATGCAGTGCTAGAAATAGACCCCGACATGGCAAGCAACGGGTTTGTCGTGATGGGAGGTGGATGCCCCCCCCAGTGGGGGTCCTGAAGATTAATACAGATGGCTCTTCTCGGGGGAACCCTGGACATGCGGGTGTTGGTGGTATAGGTAGAGGTGAAGATGGGGCTATTGTGTTCTTCTTCTCTATCTACAAAGGGCAGCACTCTAATAATCTGATGGAGGCCCTTTCTATTAAGATTGCCATTGAGCGTGGCTGCTCTTTAGGCTGGAGGAGGATTATCTATGATGCAGACTCTTAGATTGTTGTGGATATGCTGAACAACCAGAGATTGGATGATGTTAATTGGCAATTAGCCTCGGTGGTTAGACAGATTCTAAGTGTTTGTCATTCCCTTGAGTCTGTCTCCTTTTGTCACATCCCTAGAGAATGGAATCAAGTGGTGGATTGCTTGGCGAAGTGGGCCTCAAAGAATGGGGAGGGCTGGAATATTAGTGGACGGGATGAGTTATCTTCTGGGTATCGTGAGACCCTGGAGAGATTATTATTGGATGACAGGAATATGTAGTGCTGTTAATGGTCTTTTTGGTTGTTTTCCTGTTTTGGTGGGCCTTTGGCCTATGCTTTGTACTTTGGATTTGATGGAATAAATTTTTACCCTTTTTCTTAAAAAAAAAATAAAAATATATATATATATATATATATATATATAATTTTATCAAATATAATTTTATTGACTTTAAATGTGATATTAGAAACGAGGCATTGTTATTAACTAGTCTTGGCCATGCTATGACTAGAATCTCTCCCCACATAGACTCACGATGTGAGTTACAAATTCATTTTAATGTAGAACACACTACATCCTTTTTTTCTTCTTATTATATTCATTTTTTGAAAATTAAATCTATTAGAAATCTCGTGTCTCTTAGGAAACCATTTTTAAAAATCAACTTCACTTGAATATTTGAAAATTTTAGCTCATTATTTAATTATTTTAGTGGGAAAACCTCTATTCCTAATTGCTTACTATGAAAAGAATATATAAATATTTTAGTTATTTGTTTTTATGTCCATATTAGGATAGCCATTAACAGTGTAAAACTTGCGGGGAAAGAAAATTCAAAATTCCATTGAGACTTGAGAGTGATACGAAATTTCAAATTTCTATTGAGAATAGAAGACTAACGGTAAAAAAAAATCAAAATTTGGAGAGCGGCAACAAAGAGCATTTCAAATTATGATATAGATGAACAATTCTATTTCATTTAGTCACAGATCATTTGTGATCATTTTTCATTTTTTACAATGTTTTGTTCTCTCTTTTCTAATTGCTTTGATTTTTTATTAGGATTTAGAGTTTGGTTGTTCATAGTGTGCACACTGGTTTGGTCTATCTGTTTATGTTATTCTTTCATTTGTTCTATTTTTTTTTCTTTTTCTTTTTTGATGTTAGATTAAGAGGCGAAGCTAAGGAAAGAGGCAAAGAAAGGAAGCTACAATTCAGTTAGGGAAATATATTTTCCCTTTAGGTAATTTTCCCTTTACACACTGTTTTAATTTGATTTGTTTCTATTTCTAATAAACTAACTCATGTTTATTTCTATGTTCTAATAGGGAAAATGTGGAAGGTAAATTTAGGCTTTAGTGTAGGCATGAGATGCAGGACCAAGTGAGAGTTCATATAACTGATGTAGAGAAGAAGAGATGGGAATTTACTTATGGCCTGCTTCCTAGATCACAAGCCAAATTTCCATAACAGCCAACCCAGTGTTTGAATTCTCTCAGTTCTCAAGCAGTGAGTTGATCTTCTCTTTCACAACTAATCCATTTGAATTTTCTATCAAGCACAAATCAACTTCATTGTATGTGCTCAAAGAGAACACACACCCCAATGAGGTTTAGATTCCTCCAAATGAAGCTTATACTCTTTATACAAGTGACATTGTTGCCTTAAATTTAAACACAGATTTCTTGAACAACAATGGGATGGATGCTTTTAAGTTTCTATAATGGCAGTAATGGGGTTTGTTGGACTTCAATTTCTTTGCAGGTCAACATTAGATGTGGTTCAACAGTTCACTAACCTCATAGGACATCTAGCTGCTTATTGCACTTTTGGTATGTACGTGCATGCCCTACTCTGTAGTTTTTTGCTGTAGCATTTTTTTATTGGGTTTGAAATATTTTACAAAACCTACAAATCATCTACAATACTGAAGTTTGTATACCACTGGAATGTAGTAATTTGGTTTTGGGTTAAATGTTCCTTGCTTGGTGTCATTCCCAAAAGCTATTGTGAACTCATCTTTTTCTCTACCTTATTCCAATTTTAGATGCACCTCACTTACACTAGCACTTATAAGAGGTCCTCTTCTTTCTTCTTGGGTCTTCATGGATAATTCTTGATCCAATACAACCCTTCATCTAAGATCCCTCAAGGCTAGTTTTTCTGACCTACTTTCACTATATTTGATCAACCTCTTCTAGCATTGACTGGTTTACGGTCACCTTCTACCATTACTCTTGCACATAATTCCTGCCAATTTCATCCTCTTCCTTCCATGTACCTCTAGCACAAAAAGAATCTAGCCTTCCATCCTTAGGGTTTTAATATCCCATTAGTTTATTAATTCAAAACGGAATAGATATAAGGAAAGTGGCTCCTCGTTTGCAAAATTAGAACTCAACTTCCTTGGGACATGTATAGATTAATATCTAAAACTTTAGCATATAACTAGTCAAGGCATCCTTTCACTAGATATCCACTGCTCTCTTCCATAATTTATCTATTTCATTTATTCTTTGCAATCATTATGTCATACAAGATTTATTTCTCCCAAAAAGTCTCACTCAATCTCAAAATGTTGATAATCAATCAAAAATTAGCCTTGGAAACTTTGCAAGGAAGACTTAATACAAAGGATCAAAAATTTCTCTCTCCGACTAGACTCTAGGCTTCAAATTACCATAGAAAACAACATTTTGAGCATGCTGAACAAATTCTAGGCCAATCCAACACTCAACTCATTCCAAAATAAACCAAGCCATCTACTTCTCCTTCCATTTTTAAAGATTCATTCAAACCCTTAATCAATACAGTAAAGACAAATTTCAACAAAAATAACTAATACAATTCAAGTCAATACTAATACATCTACCTATGGCATGGGATAGATGATTTTTGCATCAACATACAAACCTTGTTATGCGACAACACAAACAAATAAGGTCCTAGCATCCTTTAATTTTCTAGCATGTCCAGGGTCTATGATAATTCTTCTTGTAGGGTACAAAGTTATATTATGTTGTGAGGCCTTCCTATACATCTTCATCTTTTCCTCTTCCATTTTATCCCCCTTCCTCTTAACCATGACCATTTGTATTCATGTTTATGATTTTCTTCCATCCTCTGTGAAAACCCTTAACAATGGTTAGAATTTTCCTCATGAATACACAGATGCTTAGGGCATGTAGATAGATTATATATGATTTAAAGTGATTCTTTTGCATCTCTTCAAAATGGATAGTTGATAGACCTTGTTCATCAAGGAACCCAAACTGTACTTGTCACTGTTTGTTAGTAATTAGATGTTAGACCATTGATTTGAAGGATCAAACAATTGTTCACTCATTTATTGTTATAAGCCTAATGGTCCTTAATATTTTTCATGTGACAAACTATTTACTTATAGACCCAACTATCCCTAAAACATCATGAATTCTCAATGCTTCATGGGTCTTAGAAATTTCCCAGATGCTTTGATCACTGCACAAAATATCAGATAGGAATCCTTCGAAAGATTTGTGAGCTTAGATAATAGGTAGATGTAGTTTGATTTATCACTGTCAAAATGGAAACAAAGGACTGATGGATCTAATGAGAAAACCATATAGTAATTGAGTGAATTTTTTTTTAATGTACATAGACCTACTAAACCCAACAGTGCTAATAGCCCTTACCCTCTACATCACCTATAGATATTTCCTTCTAAGGCTTTGACAAAGCAATAACCTGATT
>VDFB02039121.1:0-13087 GCA_007258455.2 Sequoia sempervirens
TTTTTTTTATGAATGCATATATTTTTTTTCTTTCTTCTTCCTCTCTCCATTTATATAAATATTTTTGAGTGACACTGATTCGTGTGTCTTTTAATTTATATTTGTCGACTATTTATTGTTTCATATATCTTTTCACTATTATTAATTTAATACATGTCGACATTTAATATATTTTAATATGTTTTTTTTTTGTTTTTGTTAACACACTCACATTTCGCTTCGTGCTGTCACTATAGGTGACGCCTCTTGGCGTAATAATTAATATTGGTTCCTCACCATCCTACTTGATTAAAATATTCATGAAAATGACAATGTGGGATAGTGAACATCTTAGGTATATTATGATTTATTATATTATAGGATTAACTATATTATACATGTATAGGTTAATCTTTTAATAATAAATATTATTAATAGTTAATCTTATAATATAGTTTTTGATTAGGGGTAAAGCAGGTTTTCATGGGACCTAGAACCCATTACAAATCGACTTTGAAGGGACCCGTAACCCTGTCAAAGCAAAGCATACTACATACAAGATAATACACATACCAACTTGACAACCCAACAATAGTAGCAACTAAAAAAACCATGACTACACAAGCTACATTGGATAAGAAAACAAGGTACTGAGATCCCTTTACAACTAGGATTTAACCTTGACCTGGAACCCTTGGGTAAATAAAGACATCACCTACATCAACCAAGCATCAAAAAACCAACCGCTTGGGGAAGACACCACTAAGCCAAGAGAGACAATAATCTTAATAGTGTAGAATGCCATCAAACCCCTAAACAACAACACCAACAACACCAACAACCCCACCTCAATAGGGGAGTTAAAGAGTGCAACATAACACTAAAGCACATCATCCTTCTTACAACAACACCCCACCTGAATCACCAACCCCAACTCCACCTTAATAGGAGGGAGCTCCCCTCTATAGGAGAGTTAGATATGAGAAACCAAACCTCCAAAGCCTTCATTCTTCTTCCCACACAAGCTCTACCTCAATAGGAACAATCAGAAGAGAAAATAACTCCCCACCAAATCTACAACAACCACCTCTACCTCAATAGAAGAGGGATCTGCCTCAATGGGAGCAATCTCCACCTCCATAGAAGACACCAACTGTAGGCCTAGAGAGAAAACTTCAAAAGGAAGGGTAGTCACAACCACCTTTGGAATTGTAAGATACTGGACCATGAAAGAAGTAGAATGCACTTTAGCCACCAAAATAAAAAACCAAAGCTTCTAAGCCTTGAGAAAAAGAATTTGTAATAGCTTAGCCCATGAGAGACCCTTGACTACCAACACCAAATAATAGGATCCTTTAGTTTTGTAACAATAGAACACCACAGAGCTGAAACCAAGTCCAAAACCAATTTGAACAAAGTCCATAAATGTAGGAGCCTTTAGCCAATATAATAAATTAGACTTCAAAAGATAATAAAATTCCTTCATAAGAATAAACTTCACCATCTTAGGGAGGGTCACGACCCAAAGGTCACACAACAACGTCACAGCCGAGATTGCAGTAGCATAATCACCCTTAAATATGATCTATAAAGAACTAGGAACCCATGATGCATAAATAAACCCCTTCAGCAAGGTAAACTTCACAAACCATGGGGACCAAGCCAAAAAAGAGAGGCTCCCTTCCACATCCATAGCAGCAAAAATAATAGCCTTAACAAGAAATATAAGCACCACCCACTTCAAGCCCACCAAATCCATTCCCATCAATGGGAGCAACACAAGAAAAGAGAGCCCAAAACAGGCCCAAAAGCAACAAAAGAGATAGATCCCATAGGGGATCCCACCAAACCCCAAATAGAGAGATATCATAAAGATGAAACTCCTCAAGACAACAACCGCCAGAAAGAAACAACAAAGAAAGCATGTAGGTTGCACCAATCAGAGAAAAAAGCATAGAGACCATAAGACACAAGGGAAAATGAAAGGGAGAGACTTAGAAAAATCTCACAACAAAGTGCAACCGCACATCTCTCCTCCAAAATCCCATGACCACAACCTCTGAGCATGCATAAAAAATACAAGAGAACCCAAAAAGTTCAAAAAAATTAGCAAAGAAGCCCAATCAATCAAACACACACCTATAGGACCTAAAGGGTAGCAAAACTCCTGAGAAGAAGCCAACACAACCATATCAAACAGAGTATTAACAATGACACCCCACAGAGCAAGGGATAACCTAGGGAGAAGCTACACAACTGACTCAACACCCCCATCTACATCAACATCCTTGCCATCATCCTCTTCATCTTCACTAGCATTGACCTCAAAATTAAAAACCCTCCCCCCTGCCCTTTCTCACCTTTCTTCCTCTGCTTCAATGCCATTTCATTGATATCTTATACTATAGTTAACCTTTTAATAATAATTAATTATTATAATAATAATCTTTTAATACATATATAATATAGTTTTGATTATAAGGGAAAAATAGGTTTTGAAGGGACTTGAAACCATTTATAACTTAAGGTATAAAATGCTACTCAAAAGATACAACACTAGATAGTTAACAACATCAAAAAACTAAAAAAACCTCAAAAGATACAAACAATTGCTCCAAAGATAAACAAAGAAGAATAGCAGCCAAACAACATCAAGCCACAATGGGAAAAGTAGAGTTAAACCACACGTGTAGTCTTTCGATTGCCATGAAAAAAATTTAGAAGGGACTAAGAGGAATTATTATGCTTAGGAAGACCTCTCTTCCTTCTTTGCACAACCATCCAAGAAAGATCATCCTCCGAAGGAATAGAGTAAGGGGAAGTCAGAGGACAAGCCACCAAAGGAAAAAAAAAGGAAGAGAACCAAGAGTGTCACTTCTACAACCAACAACAACAACAAGAGCTATAGATAAACTAGCAGTCACAACAACAACAACAAAATCATCAACAGTAATAGCAACAACCTTACCAACCACAACAACAATTGTAGGAAAACCAATCGCATTAGTAACAACTACAGATGAACCGACAACTGTAGAAGAACCATAAACACCAACAACAACAACAAAACCAAAAGCCCCAACAACAACTACAAAAGACCCAAGAGTGACAATAATAACAACAGAAGGAAATTGAGAACCATCAACATAAGAAGCCACAAATTTAGGGGCCAAATCATCATCCCCAAAATCTTCCCCAAAATCATCATAAGATTCACCCACAATAAGATGCTCACGAAGAGCATCTTTCCACCAAGTAGCATAACTCCAATGAGATTTCTAACAGTATGCAGCCAAATGACCCATAGAAAATCATCTCCTACAATGGAAAGGAAGACCTTCATAATCAAGAATATGAGACCATGGTCTAGCCCCCACCATCAAAATGACCTCCCCAAGTACATCTTTTGAGATATCAACTATAATGCCCTACCATGGAATCTAGAGAACAACACATAAGTAAATAAATAACTGAACAATTTTTTTTAAAAGACATTCGATTACAATATTAATACAAAAGAAACATCTACACGTACATTCTTAGGATTTTGTGACAACACTACTTAAACATTCACAAGTAAGAACATCACAATATAATATTAAAGTCATGTAACATAAGGATAAATCATATCCGTAACAAAGAACGATCCAATCATATAATCATATTGAAATTAAGTTACATATTCAAGTTGCATCAAGTGAGATTATAATAAATCTTGTATCAACATAATATCATTATAATAAGCTCACTCATACATATCAAGATTGTATACAATATGGATGAAGACCATAACACATCTGTTATCTTTGTTCATGAGCACGCTCAACGTCCAACATCACAAACAATGTAGAATCAAGAACTTGTCACAAGTACAATATCATCAAACCACAACATCACCTGCAAGGGGACCCAATGGAGGAAATAACACATTCCTCCCAACCGCATGGTACCTGAAGGTCCACTCCCTTCATACTAGAAGATAATATCAGGTCCATAAAGACAAATAAACATGAAGACAAAACATAACATCACATGGCTTGACATACACATTACAACATCACCTTATCTAAACCACATATTTCAAACAAAGCTCCTAGAGGTAACAACATAAACAAGGGTTACTCTACACAAGAGACTACATAACATGTATTAGGAAAAGAGTGTCATCACATAGTTTATTTTAGGTTACCCTGGTGAATCTTCCTATATCATTGACCCTCATACCGAGTTACCCTGTCAATCTCTAACAATTCTCGACCCATAAACAAACTCATGTGAAATCAAATTACCTTTCTAGAAGACAAGGTAAATGATCAAGCCATTCCAAACCATCTCAACCTACCCTTAATCTTTACAAGCATCAAGGTATAAGGCGAGGAAATCAATTATCTAAATTATTTAATGAATACTACCCAACCCCTAATACATTTAATTAGGTTTTCACTTATTTACAAACTTATGATAGGTTACCCTAGTTACCTCTTAGGGTTCTGTCCCCTATTGAAAGCTACTCTTCCTAATAACATAACTCACTATCATTCACAAGGGATAACCATCATGCACATTAAAAAAAAACCAAGAATGAGCATATCTCAATCATGACATAGGGCATTTAGCTTCTAGAATACCACCAAGGCAATAACAATTCGTGTAAGGCTAAGTCCAAATTAAATCATATTGCAATTGAACAACATAGTACAAGCATAATTAACTTACAAAACAAGTATATTTTCCTAGCCTTTGGAAGACTAAATAACTCATAACTCAAAGTATAGTCATATAATATAACCAATACATTATTGCCTATCATAAACAACCATCAAATCTTCATGAACTAAAGATCATAATAAATAATTCATTGACATAATTAATTGTCTTATATTTCTCTTTTTTTTTAAGCAAAATAAAAACAATGATCATTATTTATAGAAAATAATTCAAATTCCTCACATTTATTTATCCACCATACAAGAGCCATTCAATTATATGTATAAAAATATCCACAGTTACATAAAAAAAAACAATTTGTACAATTTAACTCTTAAAAACAAAGAATTTACATATCCTAAATAAAATGGATTTCATAACGTCCTCATAACCTTATACGTGGCTCTAACTGGTATTTACAACTATAGTGTACAAGTTATGTAAAAGAGAACTAATGATTAAGCATGCAGAAGAATGAGTTAAAATATGCAAAGCATTATTACCCAACAAACTATAGCTAACCAGATAGAAGTTAATCTAACAAACATTGCACAAAACTGTACAAAAATCCATATTATAAATATTTGATGGCTAATTGCAAAAAAATGGATGAAAACAAATTCTATGGCAAGGTACATGAAAATGAATAAGACATTTTCAAAATAGCTCTATGATCTGTAAATAGAGGCAATTAAAGAAGACAACGCTAGTTTAACCAAAAAGAAATTGCAAGGCAAATGAATGAGGGATCTACAAAATTATTGGTCGTACGCTGATCTTGCATGAGAAAAGGAATAATAAAACAATGGCAAGAATTCAGTCGGGTGGTGTTTGGTTAGAAAATGGGTGCAATTTCATTCCTTTTTTAAGCTGCCATCAATTAAGAGTGTTACATGGCACGCATGGACTAGCTAATTTTTATTATGTCGAAGCCACCAAAATATCAAATAGATCATGCAAGACTAAGGAAATTAGTGTCAGAAACATCAAACAAAGCTTATAAGGCAATGAAATGAGAGAACTGTGGGATGCTAGTCTCATGTAAAACTTGGATGGCAAGACATGAGAAAGACGTAATATCATAGGTCATAGGCATAAATGATAGGCACGACTCTTTTAAACCGTCCACTACAAAGGATTTATACAATATAACCAACAAACATATGAATTTTCAGTCCATCAGTTGGCGTCCTTAACTAGTGTAGGGGATTTTTAAAAAGTTTTTTAGTTAGTATACGATTTAGTGGAAAATGAATCCACAAAACAATGATGGAAGATTAAAAATTGTTTAGAAAGACCATCCATAGTTAAAGAAATCGACACCGACTCAAAATAAAACTGTAGTTATCTACATTTATTTCTTCCAAGGTTTGGCTGAAGGTTTGTGCAAAATGGATCTAACAAGGAAGCTCTCAAAATCAATGAACTAATGAAGCGCAATGCCTCTAAATTTGTTTCCAAGATTATTGCAAGAGAAATTTTTCTAAGAGACGTGAACCATTTCCATTATTTAAAGTAGATTCTTACTATAAAATGCTACGTAGAGAATAAATAGATAGCAATAATTAATTGTATACCAATATTATTCCAACTAGGTTTAAATTGTTTTCATTTCTCTAAAATTTTCATCAATTGTCTCAATTCTAATTACAACAATTTATTTTTCTGATGTTTTGTGCAGAATAATCAGCAAACAAATTCTACCATGAGGAAGAACAAACAACATAAACAACTTTCAAAAGTTTACTATTCAAAAAAGTGCAAATAAAAGAAGAAAACCTGGATTATAATCTCAAATCCACGCAGATTGAAGCAAGAATTAGAAAATCCACAAATCTTTATTCTCCAAAAGCACAAATCCTTCAAATCCACTATCCCCAAAACTTTTTAACTAGGAAAACACAAAGAATAAACTTTTTCAAAAAACTGCCATGAAAATTTTCTTCCCAGTAATCCAAAATTAATTGTTGTGAATGATATTGCACAACCAAGGCTTTTTAATTCATTTTTCAATTAACTCAAAGTCACAAAACTTAACTAACAATTAGCATGCAATCAATATTGATCAATTAGTTCCAACTTAAACAATTTACTTAAGATCACATTTTCTAACTCCAAATCAATATTTCAGATATTTATTTACAACTGTTGAAAACAAACCCTTTCAAAATATCTACTTTACACATAAATTAAATTTGCACAATAGAATCAACAATTACATTTAAATAAATATCTTGTTTAATTTAATTTAATAAATCAAACCTTTTAGAACAATAATCATTTTAATTTAACATTTAAATAGAATTGCATTAAATCAAATAAATTAATGAATAAACCATTTAGCTAATTAAATGATACACAAACATGAATGACACAATGAAATCAAATGACAAACAATGACGAGTGTCAACATAGATAATCATCCTATAAAAGAACGATAGCTGAGAGAGGACCTAACATTATCTCTTAAACATGTTTCCATTGGGTCATGACACGCTAAAACTTGACAAATAGGTGGAGTCGATGCCCATTACCTATAAACTACATAAAACAACACTGCCAAACATATCTACATAAACTGATAAACACACCGTGAAAGAGAGTTGTAGCGTAGCAAGGTACTCACGAGTGAGTAATGCTACATTGTCTCCTTCACCAAGACCAACATACAATACTACATTATAAACAACATCAGATACATCATCATAAACACACCAATGCTCCAGAATAGCATAAAACTATAACACACATAATGTCAAACATGATGTCGCCACACAAACATAATCAAATGATCAATAGTGTATCAAGTGTATCATCAACACAATATAAAGCTAGCATAGTATTGATGTCATAACTGAAATAAAGCAACATAGTAGCATAAACAATAAAACAAACATCACTTGAGCAAAAATAAATTGAAACAAAGTGTAGCAACTAGAGGGACACTACATCAACGTCCACAAGAATGTGAGCGAAAGTAGGATGATCATAGATAAGAGAAGACAAATCATCCATACCAAACCTACCAATAACATTTCCAATAGACTCAAAGCAAGAAGGAGTCCAAAACTGAAGAGGAAAATTAGGAAGTCTGACCCAAGTAGGAACAACACTAATAGATTCATAAAGAGGGTTGAAAGAAGGGAACTAATGCTGAAGAGAAAGAGAGTGCTTTCCCCACAACCAAACACCCCCTTCCAACACTCAAGCCCTATCCTCCTTAGATTGAAAAGAAGCCACAAAAAATCCCTTAGCGAAAGGATAGAGTTCAATCCTATCCTCAATAATAGGCCTCCAAGACTCCAAAACCCATTTATGCAAATTTGGAAGGGAGGGCCAAAAACCATTAAATCTACAAATAAGAGCAGAATGAGAGAAATAATCTTCTTTATCCAACACCTCCTTCCCACAAATAACAGTAGGGGTAGAAGAAGAGCACCGTAAGGGTTTACTCTTAAAGGAGGGAGGAGAAGAAGAAGGGATTTTACCACTAGAACCAACCACCTTGGCAAAGGACTGAGAAGCAGGGCATGGAAGAGGGACATCCATGTGTAGCGACCCAAACCCTAAAGGAGGAAAATAAGAAGCAAAAAACCCTCCTAGCAAAGGTCATGAACTATTAGGAGACACAATTGAAGATAATAGTGGCCCAACAACAAGCGGTGAAGCATCTGTAGAGACCTGCGAGCCAACAACACATGATCAAGCAGCGGCCAAAATCGACCCAACAGAAGCTGACAACACACCAAAAATTGACGACATACCAAAAGCCAACGACGCACGAGAAGCCAATGACACACCATCCGTAGAATGCAAGAGGGTTTTAGTAGAGAGAGGGATAGTCGTTCCAGCAGAGAGTGGGAGAGCCATTTCATTAAATTGAGGAAGTTACATATATAATGTAGTTAATCTTTTAATAATAAATATTATTAATAGTTGTGGGTGGATGGTGGGCTCCCCCTCCGCCCCTCACCTGACAATGGATGCCTAGGTGGTCGTGTGGTGGAGGACGGGACGGGCGGGAGGCATTCGGGCTTGGTTTGTAGCAGTCATGCCAACCGGCTAAATTAGCGGCTTGCGGAGGTTTATTGCAGGGGCTAATTGACAGCTTTATAGCTCAAATTTTAAGGAGTGGGTTTAGAGGCATGTTGGGCGCTGTTATCACGAAGCTATCTAAGGGACACGTAGCGCACGGTAGTCCTTGTTCTGTGCGCGGACGTGCCGAGTGGTAATAACCATAATTTGCATTGATCACAGCTCTTAGTTGAAGTGAAGGGGGATGTATTTCTACTCATGCAAAGGACAGTTTGTAACGCCATTCATCTGGTTCCGTATACGATGGCTGGCGGATCATTATTAAGGTTTTCTATTAATCTCATGAAGTCCGTTCCTAAATTTAGGTTCGGTTCCTTGGTTTTTGCCTTTGTGTTTATTTTGCAGGGTGCACCGGTCAAATCTCTGGCAATGGAGAGACAATCGAAGTCGAAGTTCACCATTATCATTTCGGTGGAAGGTCTTGAATCCTTTGGTGTCGACACTCCTGTCTCCTTAATGGCAACGGAAAGGCAAATCGCCTTTCGGGAGGTAACGGACCAGCGTCTAAAACACATCTTGCTCGAGGACGACCCGGTGACGGTTGCAGCAGTGAAGATGGTCCTTGGAAAGGGACATTTAGAGAGAAAAGAATTTGCTCGAGACAACGCCCAAATTTCATCAAGGTTTCTCGCCTCGCTCTTGGATATTGCCACCCCGAAGACATTGGCTAAAGAATTGATGGTGCGAATGTTTCGAAATGACTTGCTCGGTGGCATCGACACTACTCTGAAAGCGGCTCTTCCGGGCAAAGGCATACCGCGCCCTACGGACCTTGCGTCTATGTGGGAATCGGATGAAGCGATCAAAATTTACCCTTTTCTTCTGGACCTGAAAGGCCTCGAATTATCTAGACATCGTAAGCTTGCAGAGGTGGCAGTGGAGTTCTTGAAGCAAAAAGTGAAGTTAGTGCCGGTGGTGGGAACGGACTGGGTGGAAGGTTTCATTTGTTTTGCAGAGGTAAATGGTTTCTGGTAATTAGTGGGATTCGGGTTGGTGTCCGTCTGGTTTTTTGGCTTGGTCTTGTCTTGTTACTCACAGTGTCTTCGAACCGGGGTCTAGTTTTTTGTAAATTTTGAAGAAGGTTGACTATGTGTTTATCTTTGGCTCGATGCTTCCAATATGGAACTGGTTGAACTCTTCCGTGTTTGTTTTTGGCTATATGAAGATCTTCAATGTAATTATTCCTGCATAGCAGACGAATGTATATTTCTCTTTATATAAATAAAATCATCACCTTACGGATCAAAAAAAAATATTATTAATAGTTAATCTTATAATATAGTTAACCTTTTAATAATAATTAATTATTATAATAATATTTTAATATAGGTATAATATAGTTAATCTTATTATTATATTATATTATAATAATTAATATTGGTTCCCCATCATCCCACTTGATTAAAATATTCACAAAATGGCAATGCAGGATAGCGGGATAGTGAACATTTAAGTATATATTATCATATATTATATTATAAAATTAATAAATATTATTAATAGTTAATCTTATAATATAGTTAACCTTTTAATAATAATTAATTATTATAATAACAATTTTTTAATATAGGTATAATATAGTTAATCTTATTATTATATTATATTATTATAATTAATGTTGGTTCCCCGTCATCCCGCTTGATTAGAATATTCACAGAAATGACAATGCCGATGGCGGGATAGTGAACATCCTAGATATATATTATCTTATATTATATTATAAGATTAACTATATTATACATGTATAGGTTAATATTTTAATAATAAATATATTAATAGTTAATCTTATAATATAGTTAACCTTTTAATAATAATTAATTATTATAATAATAATCTTTTATTACATATATAATATAATTAATCTTATTATTATATTATATTATAATAATTAATATAGGTTCCCCACCATCCACTTGATTAAAATATTCACAAAAATGGCAATGTGGGATAGCGGGTGTGAGTAGTGCTATTTACCTAGCCTAAAAGATGCAAAACAAAAAGAAATGCAAAGAAAACAAACACTTCAACACCTCAAGATTGGGCCACGTTGAACTCAAACAAAATAAAGATAAGGAATTTTTTTTTATACCTTGTATGAGTTGCTCCTTGGTTGGCCCTTTGATTGTTGATAAATGTGTGCTCCTTGATGGAAAATGTGATGAAAATGGATGCAAAATGGAGAGGATGCAATGAGGATTAAAATGATAAAGGTGGGTATTTTGATAAATGAGTGGAATGCATGCAAATAGAAGCTTAGAGATTCAACAATGGAGGTTGTGTGTGCAAAAATACAAGTATGTTGAGTGCTTGTGAGTTGTGAGAGCTTGAGTTTGAAAAATGTGAATGTGATGAATGAATCAATTGAGAGAAAATATTCCATTTTAAGGGAAGAATCTCTAGAGAAATGGACGGTCAAGATCTTGCCAACATGGGCAAGATGAAGGGTTGTGGTGAGTTGAAGACTCACAAGCCCTTACATCTTGCCATGTGGAGGATAAAGTGTCACAAGGACAAGTGAGTTGGAAAAGGGACATGTGAGGTGGAGGTACTTGCAAGTACCTTGGGATAGGGAGAAAATTTCTTCAAAAATAATTTTTTTGTCTCTATGTGGGAGGGATGTGGACATGTGAGGAATTTTAGAATTCCTCACACATCATCATGGGGAAGAGAGAAGTGGTTGGAGAAATAAATGTGAATTTTAAATTCACATGATTGGAAGTACCTTGTGGATAAGACAAGGTCCTTATAATGGAAGGTTCTTGACTCCATGTGACTGATGTGACAAGTGAGAGAATTTAGAATTTTCCAACAACTTGCATGGGGAAGATAAATGCATTGAATGAATAAATGTGAATTTTAAATTCACATGGGGAAGAGGTCAAGTGCTTAAAAAGGAAAGCACTTATGAAAGGTTGACTTGGAGTACATGCCAAAGATGGCATGTGATTAGATTAAGGTTATGCAAACAAGTGATTAAGAAGATTAATGAGGGATTAGAGGCAAGTGGAAAAATATGGAGGATGTGACATTAATCCTAATTAAAGGTGTGCACATCCTAATCATGGATTAATTAGACTAATCCAGATTAAAAGAAAGGTTATGAAGGATGTGACAAGGAGAGAGAAAAAAGGAATTTAAAATTGATTTAAATTCTAAAAGGCTAAATGACCAAATTAAATAAATTTATGTATTTATTTAATTTAGAGAAAGGATGAAAGGTAAAGTATTTAATTATAAAATTAAATACTTTAGGAACCTTAGGGAAAGGGGAAATATTAATTAAATAAGCTATTTAATTAATATTGATGAAATAGGCAGATGAAGGAGATGGGTTTGACCATATGGAAGCAGTCAAATTTGGATGTCTATATTTTGCCCCTCTTCGAAATATTGTTAGAATAATAGTGTTTCAAAGAAAAATAAAATGGAGATGACTCTATAGAGGAAGCGACTAGAAAATGATGCCCCAACATGGGAGGAGTTACGTGAGCTGCCCAAATGGATGAAAATAAAGGGAGATGCCTTGGTCTCGCAAGAGAATGACCATGACAGAGGAATGGAGGAAAATGGTAGGGTATTCCCCCTTGAGAGGGCGGTTGGGGAAGAAAAAGGGGCCCTGGGCGACTTCTTGATATGAAGAAATGAAAGGTATGATTGGATAGAGCTCAAAAAACCATGAAGATTGGCTTTTGAACGAATTCAAATAGACACATGGTTTGCAAACGGTGGCCCTGAGAAGTTAGAGGATTAATTGAATTAAAAGAGGTTTAAGTAAAGGGGAAAAATACCCTTACTTAAAAAAGGTTAAAATGGAGGGAAAAAGTTATATAAGGTAATTTTAGAAATTACCATTGCTCATTTGCACATCGGCCAGTTGAGTGAGAGAGAGAGAAGAGGAGAGGAAGGAGATGAGGAGACGAGGATGTCAGACGATTACGATTCTAACATTATCCACCGGGGGGACGAGGTACAACATTTCTATCACGAGTGTGCGGTTCCATGCCAGGTTAGGTCCAAAACCCCTTTGTGATTTTAAGAATTTTTTGTGATGTTTTTGAATTTCAATGCTTTTTGAAAACATGGGTTTTGGAATTGCGTAAGTCTAGAAAAATGGGTCGGGGGAAAAATTTTGATTTTGCCGAGCGGGTAAGTAGAATCGCTTGTTAGAGGTGAGGGAAAGGGGGTGTATTTTCCCAATTAGAGGGTAAATACACCCAGAAAAATAGAAAAGAGACACTCAAAAAGGGCAAAGGGACATCAGGAGAGGGTGGATTTTCCCGATCGGGCAAATCCTCTCGAAAAAAAC
>VDFB02039122.1:0-23053 GCA_007258455.2 Sequoia sempervirens
ACCAGTGCTCTCCAGGTAATCTCTCTGTCAACTCTCCAGAGATACCCACTTGCCAATGCCAACCAAAAGTAACATATCTATAAAAGCAAGAAGGTGATTAAGGAATGATTGATTGCTTGATCATTGCCATAATGATACATGGAAATAATCAGGCTTCCAATGAAAATAGCTGACCCAAAAACAGTAGTTAAATAGTCCTGCTTTGTATGTACCTTTTTCTTCTTTCCAACCGTGCCAAGCAAGTCTTTGGCTCCTGTAGGAAAAAAGGTGGTGGTCCAAGATCTTATTTTGTATAAGTTTATATTTAGGAAGTTTTAAGTTACTATGAAGGTTTTTGGATTTCTGGTATAATTCATCGAGAGGAAAAAAAATCGGAAATAAGGCTTTTCCAGGAAACCACCATCTGAGAAATTTCTATTGGGTGTTTTATGGAATATGACCAAACCGACCAAATTTTAGTTCAAACAAAGAACTATTTTAGTATCTCAAAACAACTTAGTCTGCTATCTGCTATTTGTCATTGCATTGTAGATCACTATCCTTGTTTTCCCTCTCCTTTCTTGTTACTTGTTTGGCTTATAGTTGTTGACTGTAGGTAGTTCATTATAGCAATTTTTTGGTTGAATTAATTTTATTTCATAGATTTATTTATATTAATTTTTTAATTTTCAAAAGTAATTTATAGTATTTAAATAGTAAACATGGATGTTTATTTGGCATTGATTTGTTTATGTTTAATAAGAAGACAATTTAATATTTTATTGTAGAATTATTTTATATTCAGTTAAATTCATTTTTTGAAAAGATTGATCATAGTAATTAAATTTATCTTGTTTTTCTTTCTATCTAAGTGAAAATCTATGCCAACAAATTTGGTGTCCTTAAAGGTACAAATGTTTATCCAATGAATGAATGAAAGATTTTTAAAACGTCCATAAGACCAATTGTCCATGGAACAAGAGCAAGACGTTATGACATTTCCAAGCCCTTTTTCATGTCAAATCTCTACTATGCATCTTGATAATAAAAAAAAAACAATTTATTTTGGCTAAACTTGCCTCTTGAAAGAAATTAGTTAGGTTGTCCACTCTCAAGTTACCTTCGTACTTGATACAAGTGTCACTACAAGATATGCACTTTGATTTGCTTTGTTCATCAGAAGTTCTCTCAAAGTTATTTTTGTTGACTTGCACTCTTCATCATACCATTAGTTTGATAGAAATGTACATGTCATACATCTCTTAGGCCTATATATTTTGCATGTTCTTAAGGCTTTGTGGATTGAGGGAATCAGCATGCTTTTGTTTCCTAGGACACTATTACATGGTGTACTACTCTCTACTTCTTGAAAGTGGTGTTTAAGGGTTGCTTTGAGCAATTCTTGGTTCTCTTGAGTCATGAGGATTTTACCTTGAAGAGGTTCCTTTTTATAGTATGGTGGTCTTATTTTCTTTGTTAATTGTTTGTGTGTATGTCAAGATTTTCATATATTGGATTATTGATATGATTGTAGTTCTATAGGGTAGCCTCCAACATCTAACTCCAACAACCTTGAAATAGAACTCTATGAGAAAATAAATAGTTTGCCACACTATTGTCATCATACATTTTATAGTTGATGTTAACTAAATTCAACCATGCTTCATGCCATACATATAACCATGTCATACAAACTACATATCCTTGACAATTCTACCTCATATTATGTAACATCACCATTTCCATCTGATGACCTATTTTTCCAAACATGTCTTTCCTCTTCCTCTAACCACAATGGGTTTCTTTTTCATCTACCCTCACTTCTCAAATTAAGGCCTTGATTTTTTATTTGTCCTCACATTGAAGTGCCCCATTATTAAAACCTTTCCCTAAATGTTGAATCCTAAAATGTCACTTTTAAGTAACACATAAGGGTCTTCACAATCTAAGTTCCTTTTTGTATATGTCTTGAAACCTCTTGATGTAAAGTAACAATCAACTAGCTTAATGGTTAGCTAATTTTCCATTATTTTCCACCATATGTGTTGCTTATTTGGATCTTCTTTCTCCATTTTTATGATTTTGCACCACATTTATGTAACTAGCACTATTACTCTTTCCTTCCCCTTACCAATTTTATTTTGTTCTTTCCAAATTGATGTTTTCTTATACCCTTAAAAGTCTAGTACTTTCCTCATTGTCTTCATGTGTTTCCATGAGAATGATAATGTATTTTCTTTTTATTATGGGCCCCAACCCCGATCTTTCCCTCCAACCTACCTTTCTCTACAATTCCAACTTAGCATGGTCAAATACTCCTAAGGTGGCCAAATACATATTTCTTGTGTGTCATTGGTCACTAATTTAGGCATACTAGGGTAAGTGCACAAAGTTGATTCCATGAAACGTGGAAGTTTTTGCCTTAGCCAAAAAAATAAAATCGGCATTGTAAAAACGGGATCCCGAGCCTAAATGAAAAATGGGATCTTGCTTTTTAAAAATCAAGATCCCGTTTGTTAAAGGGTCCCGAACCAACGGATAAGGAACGGGATCCCGTTTTGTAAAAATCGGGATCCCATTTTATAATGGTATTTTTAAAAAAAATGAACAAACTGCATTTTGCAGCGAACAGGATCCTAAGTTCAGGTGACAGTGGCCTCCATAAACAGCTCCAGGTACCCGCACACCCCCTTTTTTTTGCATTTTTTCATTTTTTATTGAAATTGTGAATAGAATAATTGATTTTAGCATGTTTTTTTTAATTTATTTGACATTTTAAGCATTTTATTTCCTATTATAGTATAAATGAGTAATTGTAGAAATAGATCAAAAAATGCAATGAAACCTGAAGATTTCTAAATAGAAATGAAAAAATGAACCTTCAATTGTGTTTTAGAAACAAAATTTAGCTTTTGAAACCTAAATTGTTCAATCAAACCAAAAAAAAAAGAATTTGAAAACCTTAATTGAAACAAAACAAAAAATTGCATTTGAAAACCCTAGAAATTGAAAATGAAATAAAAATTGCATTTAGAAACCCTAATCAAGCTTTTGAAACCCTGAATTCAAATCAAACAAAAAAAATTGAATTTGAAAACCCTAGTTTGAATGAAACAAAAAAATTGCATTAAAAACCCTAATTGCTTAGAAATTGAAACCCTATAATTGAATTGGAACAAAAAAAATTGCTAAAACCCTAAATTGAAATCGAACAAATCATTTTGATTTTGAAAACTAGGTAATTTCAAGCTCAAGAAAATTCATTTGTATTGCTTAAATATTTTAAATTTCATTTGCAATGTATGGAGAAAATGATATGTTAAACTTTAGTTTCAATGTTAAATTATAATTAGATTAGAAAAAAATATGTTAAAGAATAGTTACAATCCATAAATTTTATCAATGTTTGTTTGCAAATTTAGTTAGCAAATTCATAAATCCAAGCACATACAATCAATTTCCAATTGGCACTAACTTGCAAGTCCAAATTATTCCAAGGGCCACCCAAACTTCACCCTAAGTTCGCTAAACCCTAAACCCTAAATTGTAAAATCTAAACCCTCACACTAAAGCATTTGAGTTTTGTCTTAGGACCTTAAAAATGAAATTTGGTTGCCTTAAAAAACCCTCTCATGTTGTCACCATCCAGTAGAGCTTTTTGTAATGTTTTCACTTATTTGAACACATAATATAAAACCAAGTTTGGTTTCTACAAGTTTATGAAGAGTGGATGACCACTCTCTATGACACTTAGACATGATCAATAGGGATCTAAATCATTGGAAGAAAACTTTATTCTATATATCCACAAGATAGGAGAGCGCGAGTGAGAGTGATATGGGTAACTTCTTTCATTTGAGATACCTAAAATTATGTAGGTTCAATGTCAAGAATGGGTCTATTTGGTAGAAAACTATTATGAATATCTAGAATACCATAAAAGTATAATTATAGCAATTCCAATTGGAAACACTTGGGTACATATCATATGAAATTTAAATAGTAAGGTGTCTATTATATAGGAGAGTTGATAATACATGGAAAGAGGTTTGTATGGGAATATATGTATTAAGAAACACATACCATGACCTCTATAGGATTTTTAAGATGTGATCCTAGATAATAATCCACCCATCCTCAAGCATAATGGGTTCTTTAGCAATTAAGGGAGATGATAACCATAAAATTACCTATATTTTGATACTATATAGATTTATGTGGAAGGATAGAAATGCATCAATAAGGAGACCAAGATGGAACCATTTAACACCTAAGGTACCTATTACATGGGAAAGGGAGGAGGTACATGATGATAGGTTGGAGGAACTAGGCTATTATTACAATAGAGAGAGGAGGAGGATTCATATTATGCTCCTATAAATAAGAGGTCAATTTAGAAGATTAAAAGAACTCTAATAACAAAGGAAATAATTCTATAGAGGGAGTGAGTGGGAATGTTGAAAATATACAAGGAGAGAGGTGAAGGTCCCAACACCGACACAAAGTCCTACACGAAATACACCAATCTAGGTACTTCCTAGAAGGATCAAGATCCATGTTCAAGTAGCCTCTTTTTATTTTTGTATCTTCTACATATGTATATTTATTCCTTTATTATGTGATTAAAATTATGCATGATATAATTTATTAATAAGTGATTACAAGTATAATTATTAAAATATTTTATATTTATTTTGATATCCCCTAATGTATTCCAGGAAATTTTTACTTGTTTTGATACATGTATATTATTTTTGTGATATGTATAGATTGATTCATTTTTAACATGATACCTTTTTTTATTAGAGGGGTAAACACTTTTGACCCAGAGCTATGAACCAATGAGGTCACACTATGACTAAATTTGGACCTCACTAGACATCTAGATCCCCTCAAGCCATCCTATCACCCTAAATCATAAATCAATTTCTTAAGGGGTCCCAATATGACATTTCTTAAGGGAATCAAAGAAGTTCTCAAAATTTGGTGAAGTTGCCCAAGGCAACCAAATTTAACAATAATAAGATCGTGCAAGATTATAATATGAATGAGATTCCATGATCTAGGTTGGTGAGTTGAAACAAGAGCTATCTCAATCAACTATTCCACAAGAAAATGTTCTTCACTAACTTGCAAGTTCATTATATTCCAAGGGGCACCAAAACTTCACCCTAAGTTCTGTAAACCCTAAACCCTAAGCTCTAAAATGTAAACCCTAAGCACTAAAGCATTCATTTTGTCCTAGGACCTTAAAATGAAATTTGGTTTCCTTAGGCAACTCCACCAAATTTCATTCCCTTAAGCCATGTAATTTTGTCATAGGATCTTACTACATAGATCCCCTTAAGCTATCCTATTACCCTAAACCCTAAACTCTAAACTCTAAACCCTAAACCCTAAAGCCATCATTTTTTCTTAGGCTCTTAATGAAATTTGGTTTCCTTGGGCAACTTCACCAGATTTTATTCACTTAAGCCATGTCATTTCTTCTAGGACCTCGCTAGACATAGATCCCATTAAGCCATCATGTCACCCTAAATCATAAATTGATTTCTTAAGGGGTCCTAATATGACATTTCTTAAGGGGGTCAAATAAGTTCTTCACAAAATTTTATTCACTTAAAAGCCATGCAGGTTTTGTACTAGGACCTTACTACATAGATCCCCTAATCCATCGTATTACCCTAGAACCTAAATCCTAAACTCTAAATCGTAAACCCTATAACATTCATAAATTGTCCTATATTAATACTTAATTGTATTTTCATTCAAGTAACATGCCTTAGACATAAATGAGGCTTACATATTTTATCTTTTTTATTCAATGAAAGGCCATTTATATTGAATGGTTTAAAGGGATATCCTAAACATGTATCTTACATTTTGAAATTACAAATCTAATGCAGGTTCACTCATATCTTAAAGATCACATCGATCGATTCAATAATATTCACAATCCACCTCCACGCCATCCATCTCCACCACCTTCACCTCCACCTCCACCCACTCCACCTCGTAACCCCCCACCTCCACCACCTAAAGTCGATGGTGCTTGTTTGCAAGCACAAATAAATGCCAATGTTACAACCATCCAAGATCAAATCAACATTATTCAAAATGAAGAATGTGTCACACCACCTATGAGGATGTTTGCATCTAGGATGAAAACCCTTTTTGATGTTGTTAGGGCTATGAATGGGATCTTAGATGAGCATCGACAATGGCTAAAGGAGAGGAGAACTTCTGATTCTAAAAAGGAAAACACAAAGAAATGAAGAGATGTAGTAGAGAGCCACAATAGTTTCTAAATTAAGACAATGATCTTAAATAGTTATGAATTTATGAATTTGGTGAACGATGGATATTTTGTGTGATGAATTTATAAATTTGGTTGGATGGATATTTTTAGTGACATGAATTTATGATTTTGGTTCTAGATGGATATTTTTATTGACATGAATTTATGAATTTGGTGGGATTTATGAACTTATAATGAACAATATATAATAGTATATATTTTATGACTATCTACTAGATCATGATTTCTCTTGTTGGAAATTTGTAATATATATGTGTGTGTGTATGTTAGACATAAAATGAGCTTTTTCTGAATGTTTCAAGTTAATTGTTTAGTATGTACACATGTATTAAAAATTTGCATATAGTTCTTAAATTTTGAAATTTGTATGTATGTACATAGTTTAGTTTAATGATGTATGCATGCAAATTATGCATCATATTTTTTATCTTAAATGTATGTACATGTTAAATTTTGAATTTTGTATGCACATGCTCAAGTTCAATCAATGTATATATATTCATTTCAATTAAATATATTATCTTAATATATGTATGCACATCCTATTTAAACAAATTTGCATGTGCAAGTGTCAAATTTAACTATTTATTGTAATTTTTTAAGTTTGTATGTTAATTTTGTATAATTTAATGCAGGTGCACATTTATATCTTATATCATGGATGATTTTAACATTGATGATATCATCAATCCACCACCTCAACCACAGCCACATCCACCTCCCCCTCCATCTAATATGCCACATCCAGCACCTATCGCATCTGACAAGGCTCGCTTGTGAGCACGTATAAACGATCAGGTTGCATCCTTACAAAATCAAATCAATGCTATGCAGAGTCAAGCATTGATTCCACCACATGTGAGATGTTTTACTTATGTGATGCAAAATGTTGTGGATGCCATCAAGACAATCGATTCAAATCTAGATAGGCATCGACAAGACAGAGAACAAATGAGATAATTTTATGTTGACGGTATCTCTTACAAACAAATATTAGACCTTAAAATAATGAAAGCCCACCTAACCCCCTACTGTCTTGACCTCGTTACGCGACAACCCATTCCACCCAACAAATCTAGAATATCCATGAGGTGGTGCATACATCCATAGATGAGTGCATTTTTTTGGGATCGATGGTATATGGTTTTTGATAGTCCCCCATATGCTAATTGGGAGTGCCCATTGTATTTTTTGAGAAAATTGTATGTAGAGTTTTTTATGGGGCAAAATCCCAATTATTAGGTTAAGGGCAAGGGTTGATCCCCAATGCCCCATGCATGTGTAACCACTTGTTGTTGCTCTCAGTCCTCCCATTCCCGCACCTGTACATCATCAAGCTCTGGTCTCGACATTAGGTTCCCTTAGTACACTCGTAGGAGACCTTGATTAGCATGCTTCTGCGATAGTGGGTGGGGAGCATAGAGACGATGATGGTGGAGTTTTTTATGGAGCTAGTCTGAGTATCACTCCAGGAGTGTCGAGGCTCATCCCCCATATATGTACTAGTTTTCATCAAGTATGCTATAGTTCAGGTGGATGTGGAGATTCTGGTGGTTCATCTGGTCACATTAGTTCATTTGTAGAGTTTCTTACAACAGACCATCACCCTGAGGACACTGCGACACAAGTATAAATATGCATCTATGTACGTTCATTTTATAAGAATTTTGATGGATGTATATATCAAAGAAAAGTTTGCAATACATTTTAACAATCAAACTGTTTGGTGTATAGATGACACTAATGATGGGGCAATCATTTGTTCCACGATTACATACATTGACACTAGTCATACTCGGCAACCCTTATGGGGTATTTTGATTTCAATTTTAAAAATTATATATGAAATCATAAATTTAACTTGAGTTTTAAATTTATAATTGAATCACATATATGTTTGAAATATTTATGTTGGTTTAGGCGAGTCAATCGTCTTCCACGTCAATTCCTCCTGAGGGATTGTCGAGCACTGGACTCCACTATCGAGCATCATAGATCAGGGGTAGGTACATTCATATTGTAAATTGTTTAAATTTTACATTAGTATAGTTACAATTATGAATTTTGAATTCACTAGATATATGAAATACATGCATGTACACTTGTAAATATTATAAGCGTTAAATGTCTATGTATGTATGTCTAGGTTGATACCACAATGAGAATGGGCATCGGGAAAACATTTGATGTTGCGGCTACTCATGAGGCCTCTGATTTTTCAGGTTGTTTAAAAAAAATCTACACAAAATGTGCAAACTTGAATATATATATATATATATATTAACCTAATTCAAGTATACATGCTTTAATTTTGATCTTGTAGGACTTTGTTAGTGCAACTTTCAACACTAACCCAAACATAGTTACAACACCAGGAGGACATGTAGAGCAGGCTCCAGATCAAATGGTAATTATAATTTTTTATTATATTTATTTTCAATTATAAATTACATATTCTGAATATAACTTTAATTTTAAATTTTAAATTGAATATATACATAATATGAGATTTGTTACATATTCTTTTTCTTTTATAGCATGAGACACATCTTGTAGCTGAGCATGTACAGACAGGTCTTGGAGAAGAGGGTGCACAACCTTAGAATATGGTACAATTAAAATATGATAAATTATAAATTAAATTGAATTAAATCATTCTTAATTGTAGACTTGTACATCTAATTTCAACTTTCTTTGTCTTGTTTATGTAGATTGATTCAGAGAATTTAGAGGTTGCTTCAGGTGCACCAGAGCATCTAGATGTAGATATGACGGTAATTTAATTTTATGATGAATTATAAATTAAATTGTCATTAAATCATTTTTCATTGTCTTACATCTGATTTCACATTTCTCTTGTATAGAGTGTTTCAGGTCATCCGCATAGTCTGCATGGTGTGAAGAGGTCTCTTGATTATAGAGACAGTACATGACCTAGAAACATGATTTTATGGGTTATAGTTTTTTATTTCATGGACTATATTTATGGTTTCTCATGTACTATGTTAGACTTTATATTTCATGGCTCAAGTACTTAGTTGGACTTTAGTTCATGGGTTCTACTCTAGACTTTATTTCATGCGCTTAATATATTGGTTTCATGCACTTAATATGTTACATAAATTATGGACTTTATTATTGTTTGAAATTTTAATTTACACATGTACATTTATGCATTTTATGTTCATAGTCAAGACATTAATATAGGAAATTAATGTGAAATTTAGTAATCTCATACATGATATTAATCTAGGACATTTTAATATTTATACTTCACAAATTTAGTGATCTCATACATAATATACATGATATGTATATTCAATAATTAGTGATAATTACTCAATGAACTTATTCAATTCACATCAATCAATAATTAGTTAATAAATCATAATTTACAAACAAAAGCAATATGTTTATATACCAGAAAGGATAAAATTTTAAGAAATAAACAATACCATAGAAGATTAGAGAATAAAACCATTCATAAATTCTATAAATAATAACATCTAACACTAATTTATAAGTTGTCAAAACAAATAATGACATCTGATACTAATTTATAAGTTGTCAAAACAAATAATGGCATCCAATACTAATTTATAAGCTATCAAAACAAATAATGGCATCGAATACTAATCTATAAGCTGTCAAAACAAATAATGGCATCGAATACTAATCTATAAGCTATCAAAACAAATAATAGCATCCAACACTAATTATAGGTTGTCTTAAGGGGATGTCTTAAGGGGTCGTAATACGACGTCTTAAGGGGATCAAAGAAGAGTATAATTGAGTATAAATATGAAGTGATATTAACAAGTAAGATAAGTTTTAGGGTGAGTCATCATAACACAACATCTTAAGGGGATGTCTCAAGGGGTCATAATACAATGTCTTAAGGGGATGTCTTAAGGGGTCATAATACAACGTCTAAAGGGGATGTCTAAAGGGGTCTTAAGGGGATGTCTAAAGGGGTAATAATACGTCTTAAGGGTATGTCTTAAGGGGTCTTAAGGGGATGTCTAAAGGGGTCATAATACAATTTCTTAAGGGGATGTCTAAAGGGGTCATAATACAATTTCTTAAGGGGATGTCTAAAGGGGTCATAATACAACGTCTAAAGGGGATGTCTTAAGGGGTCTTAAGGGGATGTCTAAAGGGGTCATAATACAACGTCTTAAGGGGATGTCTAAAGGGGTCATAATACAACATCTTAAGGGGATGTCTTAATGGGTCTTAAGGGGATGTCTAAAGGGGTCATAATATAACATCTTAAGGGGATGTCTTAAGGGTTCATAATACAATGTATAAAAGGGATGTCTTAAGGGGTCTTAAGGGGATGTCTTAAGGGGTCATAATACAATGTCTTAAGGGAATGTCTTAAGGGGTCATAATACAATGTCTAAATGGGATGTCTTAAGGGGTCTTAAGGGGATGACTTAAGGGGTCATAATAGAATTTCTTAAGGGTTCATAATACAACGTATTAAGGATATAATTAATTTAACAATAATGTATGTATGATATTTAGTGATTATACAATTAGACATAAAGTTTCAAAGTAGGAAAACCTGCACATTTAACAAAAAAAAATAGATAGAATATCGATTTTGATACATAGAAGTACATATAGTATGTTTAATTCTATAAGTATGTATGTACATATATGTCATCTCAAAACAATGTTTACAAAATTTGGATATACCATCTCAAGAACATCTCAAACTCGTGCCTAGAATGTAGTAGGTCTTCACACCACCTGATATCAAAAAGGTACAAGCAATATCAATGAAATCATCAAAACATACATATTTTAATTTATATAAAATTATCTATATGTACACAACTCAAGTACCTGCATTTAAAAGTATTCCACACATGTGTGTAGGTTGAATCCAGGCATCCTCTCCTTTTTGTTTCAAAGTATGAGATCAATGCAATGATGGCTTAAGGATACAAAAAAGGACAATAAATCAATTTTAACTGTTAATGTACAAGCGATATCAATATGTAATCAAAACATGTATTTAAATATAATTTAACTAATAATTACCTATTTTTACCAAGTATTCCATGTTGTCTAGGTTGAATCTGCATGGACTAGATCCTTTTGGTGATTATGCCTTAAGGATCTATAAAAGGACAATTTAAATCAATTTCAACTAATAACACACTTGACCAATATCAAAACATGTATTTAATGTATTTAATGTATTTAAAAGGACAAAATAAAACTAAAACTATACTTACCTATATTTACTTATTCCATTGCACCATCTGCATCCTCTCTTTTTTGCAATGCATCTATGATTGCCTCATGCTCTTCCATGGAAATTGACCATAGAACTTTTTTTGAAGGTCTTCCACAATACCACTCTAGTTTTATATTTGTTGCCACCACCAAATGTGAATAATGTATAATCTTTTTATGCATTTCATAGTCTTCGAATGTAGGTAGACCATTCTTCCTTGTCATGTATTTTTGTAGCCAAGTGCCAACAACCACCACCGATCCTATTGGAAAACATGAAAACCATCATCAAATAAGTTCTCAAAATTTTCTTAAGGGGATCAAAGACTTGTTCTAAAAAATTGCTTAAGGGGATCAAAAACTTGTTATCAAAATTTTCTTAAGGGGATGTCTTAAGGGGATCACCGTACCTGTTGGATAATGAAATTCATCATCATCTTCTCAAGGTGTTGTTAACTTATGTTTAGTTTCTACATAATGAGCCAACCAATATTCTATTTTCTCTTCATTCCTCTCAGGTGCAACAACAACATACACATTTCCTGCAAGCAAAATTTGATTTAATAACTTGCGCATATCCATATAAATAATTTAGTATTACAAAATAACTTAATAAAATGAAATAAATTGAATTAAAATTACCTTCTTGTACAAGGTCTGAAACACGGTCATAATCTTCAGATGCAAACACTTGATCATTTTCTTCAATAGTTCTTTCATATTGATCATGTGCTTGTGTAGGTTTCAATGATCTTTGCTTCCACTGTTCAACCCATTATGTATTTTCACATGCTTCCCAATCTCCTGAGATACAAAACTGGCAAAAACATGCAAGCTCCCTTGTCCAAATAGTCCATGTTCTTGTCGTCACACTCCTAAATGAATGAAATTTAGTAGATCCATTGATTGTCTCACAATCAACTCTAGGTACAATGTTCTCTTCTTCAACCAACCAAAAGAATCGATGAAATGTAGAGTACTCACTCGAACTAGGTGCAGATAATCTTTTATTACACCAATCCACAATCCAACATGCATCTTTAAATTTTACTGAATCCTTGAATTTTAATTGTTCTCTAGCAAGAATTCTTTTGACACACACACCAACTCCATCATGTTCTCCTTTATCATGCCCAGCTTCAAAAAAACTCCATATGTGTTGGACATTAAGTTCCTTGTGAACCCTACTTAACCAATAGAACATTTGAGCATTCTTGAATAGCCCCGTACAATTATCTGACCATATGAGGTGTTCTTTCATCTGGATTCCTCTTTCTCTTAAATTTCTATAAAATATACTAAAACAATATTGAACAAACTCTAACGAGTGTAACCGATTGTCACTCAAATAAAAATGATACTCCCTCAAAACTTTTCTATCATCCTCGGTGCTATCATCTACATGTCTATAAACAATATGGACAAACATAGCTACTTGCACTGAATTATAATATTGTGATTGAATTTCCTCTTGCAGAGTGAGAGTATAATTCTCCACAAAATCAACCACTGAAAGTATAGTACCAATTGGAAATGTGTTTCTACATACGCAAAATTGGCCATCAAGCCATTGAGCATGTTTAGAGTGCATGACATATTTTGGTACAATTTGATTCTTAAATTCACTCATGAATGCATGCACACTAACTTTTTTTGTAACTAAATCACAACGCTTTCCTATTTTTCCATCTTTTAAAGAATAGTGAACATTTTTAAATCTTTTAACATCTACTAATTGTTGTCCAAAATCATTATCAACACTTTCATGCATACAAATTTTTAAAAATGAAAGATTTCCACAATTAATGCATTGTCCAGAAATACAAGAACTTAAATAAAACAATTTATCATTAGATCTTTTACAAAACAAACCTGAAATAAACTCTCTTATTGCTTCAGGTGGCATATCAATACCACACTCATGTATAATCATGTTAGTATGCAAGGTACAACATATATATCAAAAAACATCATAAAAATAATGAAATTAAATATGCGTTTTACAACAACAAGATATTCGTTGCTTATTAATTTTTACATACCAGGTTTTACATTTTTCAAAAGAACTTTGACTTATTTTAATATTACTAGGTAACACTGAATCACTACAAAATTTTCTATAAAATTCAATTTGTGTTGTATCTAATAGGCGTTTTGGGTGAGGATCGTGAACTTTGGACCCCACACTTAATTTTAAAACATATCTAGCATTAGATGAAACCCTAGTATTATCATGCCAATATTTTTCAATCAAATATTTAATTTCAACATTCAATTTCATATCAGACCTCGGTAGTCGACTACTGAAACTCAAACATTGGTTGATAGGATCATTTTCTATACTTTCTCTTCTTTTTGTCACTCTTAGCAATGTTTTAGGATGTATTTTTAAAACTTCACTAATATTTCTTACCATTCTTTTTGTGTACCTTGGAATTTAACCCTACTTTAATGTGCAAAATAACTAAAAATGCGAATGATAAAAGACTAAGGACACTTCAAGATTAGCCTAAAGAGTGATGAAACAAGAAGGAAAGTAGATAAAACAAGATGCAAATGGTTATACCTTCCTTGTTGTTGAAGACTCCTTGATTGGCCCTTGATTTGGATGACTTTGTGTGCTCCTTAGATGGCTTCTTGAGTGGCTAAATGCAAGATCGAATATGCAAAATGATTAAAATGGATGGCTAAATGATAGTGAATGAGTGAGAATGCAAATTGGTAGCATGTAGTTATAAAATCAAAAAGTGTTTTAAATGCTCTTGAGGAGGGGGTATTTATAGAAGAATTTGAATTCTCTAGAGAATTCAACGGTTGAGATTGATCCAACAAGGTCAAGATGAAGGGCTATGGTGGGTTGAGAACTCACAAGCCCTCACATCTTGACATGTGGATGGTGAAGTGGCTAAGAGGAGGTGAGGTGTAGGTGATGTGGAAGAGAGGTACATAATGTGGAGGAAGTACAAGTACCTTGCAAGTACATTAGGAGATGGGAAGAATCTTGGGTGAATAAAAGTGAATTAAAAATTCACAATGATTGGAAGAATCTGGTGGATAAGACAAGGTTCCCAAAAGGTGGGAATTTGTCACATGTGACTTGATGTGACAAGTCAAAGGTTCTAGAAGATGCATGGGAAAAGGGGATTCTAGGAGGAATAAAAGTGAATTAAAAATTCACATGGGGAAGAGAGGAGCCTAGGGTGAATAAAAAGAATTAAAAATTCCTTGGGGATGGGGAGAGTTAACCAAGGTACTAATTAGGTTTGACTAATTAGTAATTAGAGGATAATTAGGGGTTAATTAGGATTAAAGCCAACTTGCAAAAGTTGGAGGATGTGACACATCCTAATCAAAGATTAGGCATGTGCACATCCTTAATGAAGAGATTAGGAAATGGATTAGGATTAGATGAAAATGACATGTGAGGAATTAAATAAATGTAATATTTATTTAATTTATTTGATGAAAAGAGGATTAAGGAGGGTAAGGTATTTAATTATTAATTAAATACCTTAGGGATTTGGCAGAATTAAAGATATTAATTAAATAATAGTAATATTACTTAATTAACCCGGATAAGAGGATGTTTAGATGAAAAATGATAAATTTGGATAAATTTAGTTTCCAAATTTGGATGTCTACATTTTGCCCCTCTTTGAGATGGTATTACGAAGTAGCATCATTTCAAAGAATATTAAAATATAGAACCCATAAGGAGATGGTTAGATTGGAAAAGATGCCCCAGTCATCAAAGGGATGACTAGGAAGAAAGATGATGGGGGTGAAGATGAAGAGTAGGGATTGAGGATGCCCCCTCGAGAGGACATGCGGGTTGAAGAGAACACGTGTGTGCTCTCGAAATAGACGATGTGATGCAAGGGGAGATGAGGAAGATGATGCAAGGTGATGGGTAAGAGAGGATGAAAAGGCGCTAGGAGGTTGGGAAACAAAAATGGATGCAGAGACGAAGATGATGTTGCCCCAGTCAAGGTACAAGCCAAAAGGGGGTGAGGATGGATGCAGTGTTGTCAATGAATCACGAAGATAGGGGAGGATACATCCCACTGAGTGGTATTGATGAGGGAAGGGTACATCCCAAAACACCACTAAAGGATAGGGAAGAGTACCTCCCGATAATGATGATGAACGTGTTGTTGACGAGGGAAGGATACATCCCAAACAACACTGAAGGGATATGGAAGAATAAAATGGGATGATGATGATGAGGATGATTGGATCCAAGCTTGTAACAAGACTGAGAACAAGACCAAGGATATGATTGATGAAGGATGAATGGATGGGGGGATTTGTGATATATAAGAGGATGGGGGATATATGCAAGATGATGGAATGGAGAATGAAATGCAATCCTAATGCAATTTGCCATCTTTAGAGCACTAATTTTTGTTATAGCATAAGACACCAACTGCCAAGGTATGTGGAACCAAGGCATAAGAGTGTCTACTGCATGAAATAAACACAATAGACAAGAAGACTATCCCAACACCCCAAGGTCACAAAAACCTTGGTCGGACCAGGTATTGAGATAACCACAAGCACAAAAGAATGCCCCAACATAACACAAGACCTCGGGGATCTTGGTGGGTACTACGTGGGACAACCAAGAAGACACAATCAAACAAAAGATCAAGATATGCCCCTATGTGGACTAGTCAAATCACACCATGATATGATGGATCAAGGCGACCGTGACAAGTGATGATAGGGAGCTCAAATGATAAACAAAAGCCAAAAGTATCAAAAGATCATAATTAATTTCAAATGTCATTTGCCATAGGATCAAGGGGATGGATGGGATTGATGATGTCTGTTAGGAAGGATGCATCCTGTTGAGACCGAGGATGGTTACTAGACTAAAAGATCGATATGACGCAGGGTATTCAAAACTGATTAGATCTCGTGATACAAGTGGGTCTCATTTGTGAGGAACTGGCTAGATAAGGGCATATCTTGACGACACGACATAAGACATGAGACTGACACACCCTAAAGACCTAGGGGCTTGGGGGCCGATCAAAGATTAGCCTTGCCTACGTGAAAGCGCAGAGCCCACGTAGTTCAGTAAAAGGCTGTCGACTGACCATGGATAAAAGTAGAAAGAGGATGGTGAAGATTGATGGTGGATGACAAGGACTGGAGAGACAAAAGCAAAGACTGATGATAGATGATAAAGGAGTGGATGGACAGAGCAGAAAGACTGATGCTAGATGATAGAAGAGCCCCGGGGGCGGATCAAGTGATCGACCTTGCCTACCTGAAAGCGCAGGGGCAACGTAGTTCGACCAGAGGCTGACGACGGACCATGATGGAGACTTCGATGGATAACAGGATGGAAAAAGAAGAAAGACTGATGATAGATGATAAAGGATCCCAAGGGGTGGATCAAAAATGATCGACCTTGCCTACGTGAAAGCGCAGGGGCAACGTAGTTCGACCAGAGGTCAAAGATAAATGATGGATAAAGGATAATGATAGGATGAGTGGAGGATGATGATAGGATGAGGACAATCACATAAAGCTCAGGGATGGGATAGTTATCCAAAAAGATGAATTGATGGGATAATATGATGGGATTGATTCTACACCAAGTTTTGGGGTTTAATGGGACAATCAGATTTTTCCAGATTTGGCAATGTTCAAAAATTGTCAATTTTTTCCATTTTAGGAAACCTCATGGATATACTTTTGGGAGTCCAAATTTTTTCCAAGAAATACCCAATATTGAGATAGGATGAATTGCCAACTAACATCCCAAATTCGAGCCCTGCATTTCAAGTTATGAGTGAACAATTTTTCAAAATGTTGGAAAAAAACACTAAATTGGGATTTTGAGGGTCAAGATGAAAGTTTGAGGCCCCGAAAATGTGGCAAAACAGGTTCCAATGAATTTCATAATAACTAGTTGGGAATCCACTTGTTATCTCATAACACAACCACCTGTCAAATTTCAACTCAAAAGGACACCTGAGTCAAAAGTTATGGCCTCCGGAAGTTTCGGTGTAAAAATCAAAAATCAATTTTAAAAATTTCGACACATGGGTTTTGATGACGAGGGGAAATTAGAAAATGGGTCGGGATTAGTTTTTCAAAAAAGACAGTAAAATAATTTTGGTGGAGGCAAGGAGCAGTGGGAAGGCGCGCCACGATTAGGCATCGCCCCGAAAGCGGAGCCGCCCCGACATGAGGCGGACATGCCCATAAAGCTGATGTCGCCCATGGGCGGACATACCCCGCCGGGGTAAGCACTTGAGCAGGCGAGACCTGCGCCCGGGCGGAAACCCTTGACAGAACTACGCCAGTAAACCGCCCGGGAGGCGGCAGCCTAAGGCGGAGGCCCGCCTCGGGCAGAGCCACCACGTGAGGGCCTTTAAGAAGAGGCGGACACACAGAGGCCGAGCCTTGGGAGAACTAAACAACCGGGAGGCGGGCCAATCCCAAGGATGGGCGGACCACGCCAGAAGCGGACACGCCCAGAAGCAGTCGCCACAAAGAGAAGAAAGAGGATGGTGATGGACATTGAAAAGATAAAGTTGAAAAAGATGTGTAAAAAATGATGATGGCGATGAGATAAATGGCATTGGGTTGCATGGAAGGAGGCCTATAGCCAAATACCAATGACAAGGGATTGTGAGATGGGATGAGGATAAAGATGAAAGAATGGATAAAGGATGGGAGGGATTGTTTGTAGGAATATAAGGATTGGGAGATAAAATGGATGCTAGTATAAATGGATATGAAGATAAGGATGGGGAGATGGAAGGGATGTTGTGATAGATGGATAGGGATATAAGGATTGGGAGATGAAAGGGATGCTAGGATAGATGGATACGAAGATAAGGATGGGGAGATGGAAGAGATGTTATGATAGATGATGTCTCTAAGGACTATGTCACAAAGGAAGCAGATGCCCCCACTCTAGATATGTCATATATGATGAGGCATGAGGGATGGAAGACAAGTGGATGGGAAGAGGAGATAACTAGAGGAGGATAGGATGGGTGACCAAGGAATACAATAGAGCATGGATGAAGGGAATGTATACCAAGAGGTGGCCAAAGCATGTATAGATAGGTGCCCTTGTTTTGATCAAGATCACAAAAAGGATGGAGGGATGGGAGATAAATGGGATATGATGGTAGGATGCGGAAGATAGGTGGGATGGAGGGGTTTTATGAAGAGGACGGATAACAGGAAGACGGGTGCATAGCGGGAAGCATAGTAGGAAGCATAGCGGGAGTGCATATCAGGAAGTTGCCCCTAAGTGCAGATGGGGATTTACGCATAACGCCTATTTGCCAGGTTTTCATCATGGTACTTATCCAAGGCACTTGTTTGCCAAGTTTTCACCATTGGACGAATTATTTCTCTTTACTATTTTTTTTTTAACATTTTTTTAATTTTTTAGATTTTTGGATAATAGGGGGATGAAAATGGATAAGGATAGGGATGTCGATAAGGGAATTTAGAAGACACGTGATAAGGATATGGATGAAGGACTCAAGCATCAAGTTCTATATGAGGTATTAAGAGCCCATGTTTGAAGTGATTGTTGGATGTTGGTACAACCTTATTAGGATAAATGGATTAATGCATGAAGATGAATTAGAGGGATTTGATAGGGTTGATACATGGGATAATGGATGGGATGCTAGAAAGGGTATGGATAGAATGATGGGGTGGATATGTGATGGGGAGATGTGTTCAGGACCAACATTGGCACATGTGGTGGTGGATGTGAAAAGATAATAGGATTAAGGGATGGAGAATGTGGGGATAATGGAGGAGATGGAATGGTGAATTTTGGGACATAAGGACCCAAAACAGACTTAGGAGATGAAAGGGTGTATGATTAGCTTTTGGATTAGCGACTTTGGATGTTCTTACAGATTTTTCATGTGATAGCATTGCATCTTTTTTCTTTGGGATCCACATGGTTTTGATCTTTTCTTTGGTGGGTCTTTGTGGCCTACGGATTTGATGTAGATTTAGATTTTTCTTCTCTTCACCATGTCTTTTGGAGGGGACATGAGGAGCCTTAGATTCATGTGGATCTTTGGATTTATGCATTTTTTCTTTAACAACCAAAGTGCTTTTAGTAGCAATGAGATGGGTGTGAGGAGATGGATGATGTGGAGTGATGGAGGTAGGAGTATGGGGATTATGTGTAGATGGAGGATGTTTAGGTATGTGTCTTTGTTGATCCTGATTAGGATGTTTATGATGGATGAGATGGATAGGTGATGAATGGATGAAAGGATGGATAAGACAAGATGGAGGAGGTGATTTTGGGATATAGGCGCCCAAAATAGATGTAGGACCTGGGGGAAACATGGGCATGGTAGATGGAGGATTGGAGATGGTAGATGGAGGGATGTAAGGACCCAAAATGGATGGAGCAGATGGAGGAAGACGAACGGTTGTTTTGAGGTGATACGATAGAGGAGGAGGGATGGCCACATATGATCTAGTGGGGCGATGGGAAGAGCCGACATTTCTTTTGGAAAAGGCTCGATGAGGACGTCTAGAGGTTGTACCAACATCTTTGGACTGTGAGTCTTGGGAAATAGGTCCAAGATCTTGCATGCAGACTTGTTCTTTGACTTGGATGGGCTCTAAAATACCTTGCTCATGAAGGCCTAGACCTTTTCCTTGATAGTTCATTTTCTTGAGCATGCGATCCATGATGGATTGTGTTATTTGAAAACATAGTCACGGAGTCCATTATTAGGTGGAGGATGATGGGTGGGTATATACCTTTGTGTTTTTCTTCTGCGAGGAGGCCACCATGGAAGAATGTGAGCGTACCAAGGGGATATGCAAGTGGTGTGGGGATAGAAGTTTTAGGCAATGATGGGGGATCATGAGAGGGAGATGAAGGGATAGTAGCATGTGGATGGGTGATATCAGGAGAGGGATTAGGGGATATGATAGGATTTGGATTTGTGGTAGTGGGATCATGCAATGGAGATGGAGATGGAGTGGTGGAAGATTGAATGACAAGGGGATCATGGGATGGAACAGATGGGGGACTGTGATCTTGAGGTGGACTAGATGAGATGGTAGGATCTTGATCTGGAGAAGGGGATATGTTGACATGCTTTGGATTAGGCTCTTAGCATGACTCATCGTGTGCGGGAGGCATGATAAGGGAATCTTGGTGGGGCTCTTCAAGTGGGGAAGATGGAGGGATGGAGGATTCAAAACATTCATGGAAATGGATTTTAGTGACACTAGGAGTGGAAGAAGTTGATTGGATTAGGGTGTCGTTGATGGGTTCGACGACTCTTGGAGAAGGAAGTGGGTGTTCAGTGGGCTCAACGGATTTAAAGGATGTGATGGTAGGAGATGGGGGCTCAGTGGATTCAAAGGATGTGATGGTAGGAGATGGGGGTTTAATGGATTTAGAGGATGTGATGGTTTCATCAGTGATAGGTGTTGAGTGGAGAAGGGTCTTATCACTAATGACCATGGATGATGGGTTGGGATGACATGATTCTGTAACTTCAAGGTATGGAGTGGGGGATGTCTTCTTTGTTATAAGTCCTTGGAGAACTTCTTGAGTGAGGAACTTGAATGCTCTAGGCTGAGATGGCGTGGTAGGAGTGGATGAAGGATTATGGATTGGTGGAATAGGATTAGATGGGGGAATGGGATTGGATACAGGACTGGAAATAGATGGGGGATTAAGGTTAGATGAAGGGTTAAGATAAGGGGATTGCGATGGTGAATTAGGACATGAGGATGCTGGTGGTGGATTGTAGTAAGGGTATTGGGATGGTGGATTAGGATGGGAAAATTGAGATGGTGGATTGAGATAGGGAAATGTGGATGTCGCATTAGGATAAGTTGATGTGGATGTTGGATTAGGATAGGAAGGTACGAATGTAGGATTAGAGTGAGTAGATTGGCATGGAAGATTAGGGTAGTGGGTATATGTGGATGAAGGATTTAGATAGGAGGATGTGGATGGGGGATTAGGATAGGGGTATTGAGATGGTAGACTAGGACAAGAGGATGCGGGTGTTGGATAAGAGGATGATGTAGATGAAGGGTATGATGGATATGACGGATATCCCTTGTCAAAGGTAGCAAAAGCAACATGATTAGGCATGGACGAAGACATAATGGGATAACTTGAGGGGGTGACTAGATTTTGGAAAGTGGGTGGAGAAAGCTTACTAGCAATGATAGTGTCAAGGGGATCTATGTCATATTCCTCTTGATCAACAAGACTTTCGTTATCGTTGTCAATGTAATTAGGGTTTCCCTTGACCACTATTGATGGAGGACAAGGATTCATGATCGTGAAAGGATAAAGAGGATGGATGAAAAGATTTTGGATGGGATTGGACTAAAGCTCAAATCAGGATTTGGGTCAAGCTCAGATTAGGATGATTGGATGATGTGATGGGATTGATTTTGACGATCGACACCAAATCTGCTTTGAGATGGAAGTAGATTGATTGGATCGAAGGTGATGTGATTGGATTGGATAAGGTTGATTGGATTTTGATTGAATAGATTGGATTGGATAGGATTATGGTGATAGAACGAATGTGATTTGATTGATTGGGTAATTGGATGTTTTGACAAAATGATTGGATTTGATAGATTTGGATGATTAGATGGGTATGATTGGATGATGAAAGATGTGAGAGAGACCTTGAGTTTAATCAAAGGAAGTTACCCTTAGTGACCAAGAGCTTTGATTGATTAAGAGGATGATCACGGCACCGAATCCACTTTGAGATTGAAAATGGATTGATTGGGCCTACGATAATGATAACTTATGACATGGAATTTACCTCAAGATGGAAGCAAATTGATTTGGGTCAAAGTTAAAGACTAATAATCAAATTCAAGTGCTATGGTCAATTTGGGTAACCACTTTGTAATACAAGGTTAAGGTGGTTTGGTTATGAGTGGTGTTTGGTGATGTAAATGGTAAAATTATGGTGGTCGTTAGGTGAGGGTGTGGACTTTTGAAGGGATTAGGGAGAAATTAAAATGAACGGGTGGAGAATGAATGGGGATTTAGAATGGTTAAACAAAAGTTTGGAATGATGAGATGGAGGTTTAAAATGGTCAAATGGAGGTTTTTGGAGGTTTAGAGTGACAAAACGGAGGCTTAGGATGATGAGATAATGGTTGGGAATGGTTAAATGATGGTTTAGAGGCTAAAAGGATCCAAATGGGGTGATTTTGGGTGTTTAGGAGGGCAAATTCGCCCTTCTGCAGTAAATCAGGGGCATAATCGCCTCACTGCAGTAAATCAGGGGCATAATCGCCTCACTACGGTAAAAAATAGGGGCATAATCACCTCACTGCAGTAAAACAAAGGCTTGGTTTGATGCAAATGACTATGGCAAGGACTTTAAAATGACAATGATAAGGCCAAATTGTCAAAATTTCACTAGTTTCTCACAAGAAAACACTCTCAAGCAAACACAACCCTATGATTAGTGTTAATTATGGCCAAAGAGG
>VDFB02039123.1:0-29682 GCA_007258455.2 Sequoia sempervirens
TGGGATCACCCACACATTCTTTATGGTTGAAAGATCTATGTTGGGGGGAAAACATACTCCCCAAAGATGAAGCATTTTCTTGGGCAGAGCTACATAAGTAAATATAATTTTTAGTTTGCTTTAACCCAAATATAATTGAGTTATGGGAATGTTTAAATCATATAAGTGTATATGTGTCAAATCCCTAGAATTATGTGAGAATTTTATTTGTTGAAACTCCACTTGTTCACAATTGTATATCTCAAAGTGGTGTTTTTGAATGGAAACCCACCTTGGTTTTGCAAAGCACCCACCTTTGTTATGCAGAACCTAAAGTGTAGAAGGATGCTTAAATCCTTGTTAATTGGCCATTGACCTAATGTTCTCAATCATGAGAAGTATCTTACCAAATTCAGATAATCAGTTGGAAGATCCAACAGAAGGGTAGTCATTTCACGTTGTAACTACTTCTATGCTTTGTATACTAACACAATTTAATGAAATTAAATTTTGTAATTGGCTTGAGGGACTAGATTGAATACTTATATGAGCAATTCATTTTTCACTGTGAGCAATATTTTTCCCTCATCTAGCCTTTATTGTCCATATTTTGGATCGTATTGATTATAGATTGCATATACTAGGTCATTACTAATGAGTACATTAGTAACAATCACTTTTACTAAATATTGTCTCCATATATTTGAAATAGGCATAGGGATTTTAATATGGTTATAATGATGAAGGAATAAAATCCCACCGAGTAATAGGAACTAAAACATCCCTAACTAACTCTATTGTATTGTATAATCTATTGGATAATATACTAGTTCCCTAGGCATGCCTAACCTTCTTCATAGAACTTGGGAGCTAACTAATTAAGTTTGTTCATGATCCCTCTTAATATTTCTACAAAAAGATGAACAAAAATCATTTCAAAACCCTAATGCTAACAATATGAAAATGATTAGAATAATATACTCACTTCTTTTAACTCTTTGAACATGCATTGTATCATTTTATTTTTAGGAGAATTCTCTCACTCAACTCTGAAATTTGGATTGGAACCTCTTTAATCACTATGCAATCAGTCAAAGAACATTGATCCTAAAAATGTATAATCTAAAGTCAACTACTTATTCATAATTCCAAATCTACATTAAATTCATGTATGTGTACTACCATACGGTGTTGGGGTTGATATCATTTTTTAATTCTAACTTTAAATTTCATCCTTTGATCTTGCAAGATGACTCAAAACCAACGACTACTAGGGAGAGGGTCCAAAGAGGTCGTGCACCTAACTTCTACTTAATTATCCTATTTCAAATCACTCCCAATTTTTACAGCAGCTTACTTGGCAAGTTCTCTGCTTATAACTAAGGTTTCAGGGCCACATCATCAAATATGATGCCACATCAACATGCTTTTTGTCAAGGTGTCCAAAAGGCCCAAAAATAGTGAGACCAATTCTCGTGCATTACATCATGAGTAGTTGGCTGATGTGGTATCACATGATTGGTTGCTTTTTAGATCAAAAGCATACATTTTGTTTAATTATGGGTAGTCAAATCACAACTATTGGACATTATATAAATGACTATTGGGTATTATATTTACGATTAAGTGCTAATTATTAGACCCCTCTACCACTATTGGGCCCTCTCCTATATATATGGCACTTTACAAATAATTTTGATAGGTGTCAAAATTTCATAATGTTCTCTTACACATAGGAGTCCTTGATGATGTAATGCACTAGGGCCCCACAACCTTTACGTGGTCCAATAGGAAGCTTCAAAACTTTAGTGATAAGACTGGTGGGCCCACACTTCCTCAAAGTAAACTTATCGACCGTTGTACTCTCATGAAAAATTAATTATTTAGAATTCATGGTCCATTCAATTAAATGTAATGCAATGAAATCATGCCAAGTAACTCAGGCATTGGCAACTTACCTATCCTTGATGGTGCCTATCATATCTTGATAATGAAGAATAATATCAAACTTGCAATGAAGGAGGGGCACGTTACAGTAATACTTTTCCAACTATCTATCGTGGTCTTTGGGCCTTATAGTACATGTCAACATCACACTTTTGAAATAAATATTTGAAATGAAGCTATGATGAACTATTCTTGTCACAAGGCAAAGAACTATTTTTGTCTTGGTACATAAGACAAAGTGTTTGGTCTGTAACAAAAATACTTCAGACAAATAGAAGAATGCCTGCAATGCACACACTTAACCTCAACTACTTTTTAGCATGCCCATACAACTCAACATTGCTTTCCAAATGGTGTGATAATGCATGCTCACAATTTCAAATAAAAGAAAGAAACTAAACTTGTTATTTCTTTTATCTTTTTCAAAGATAAATTTTTTGTTTTATTTCTAATTTTGTTGTTATTATCCATTAAAATTGATACTGTTTATTGTATGGGACACAGTTAAGATGGATAAATATGTCGATGATGCAGTAATTCGAGACATTTAGAAATAGAACATTGTCTTAGGGGCAAAATTGACATGGAGAATATTCCAAAATCCTAGTGCGTAGTGGTGTAAGATACTCAGAGCTAAGTACCTAAGTAATGATAATCTCAAGCAAATTCTAACCATTGTCAATCCCTAAGGCAGTTCATAGATGTGGAACTTCATGATGAAACATAGATCAACCATCATCAAACACCTCACTTGGCGGATCAACAGTGGAATGTCTACATCATTTTGGTTAGATTCATGGAACAAATACACACCTATAATAGATATTCCTAGAATGGATGAAGCTATACAAGTAATGATGACTATGTATGGAGACAAAGTGAATGATTAAATAATTGTATCCAATTTGGATGGTAGATTAAATTTCACATGGAAAGATTTCATAATGCTCTTGGCACAAATATGTGGCAACCTAATGAAAGGAACTCTCAAAGAAGAAACTTTTGATAACAAATAGGGGCGATGAACAATTATGGTGCATAGCCAAATCCAGCCAATACTCAATAGAGAAATCACTCATTCTATATGGCTAAAAATTTAATGTTGCGGAACAAATATACTCTCCAAAGCTGGAGCTTTTACTTGGGAAGCACTACAGAAGCAAATATAATTTTTAGTTTTATTTTCATCAAAATATTTAAGTTACGGAAATGTCTGAATGATTGAAGTTTATATGTGTTAAATCTCTATAATCATGTGTAAGAATTTTGTCTCTTGAAACATCACTTGTTCATAATTGTATATTTTAAAGTGGTGTTGTGTGAAGGGAAACCATTTTTGTTTTGCAAAGCCTAAAGTGCAGAAGGTTGTTTAAATCCTTGTCAATTGACCTAGCTTTATGTTTTTTATCATGAGAATTAGCTTACCTTTAGAGAAAATCAGATAATCAATTGGAGGATCAACCGGCAAGGTAGTCATTTCACGTTGTAACTACTTCTATCCTTTGTATACTCATAACACAATTTAATGAAATCAATTTTGTAATTGGCTTGGGTCTAGATTGAATACTTATGTGACCAATTCCTTGTTCACTGTGAGAGATTTTTCCCTCACCTATCCTTAATTGTCTATATTTTGGGTTGTATTGATTGCATATTGCATATACTAAGTTAGTATTGATGAAGACATTAGTAACAATCAATTTTACTAAATATTGTATCCATATATTTGAAATAGGTATAGGGCTTCTAGTATGGTTATAATGATAAAAGAATAAATCCCATCCAGTGATAGGAACTACAACATCCTTGACTAGCTCTGCTCTCTCATTTAATCTATTGAATAATATACTAATTCCATAAGCATGCCTAACCTTATTCATAGAACTTGATAGCTAACTATTAAGTTTTTTTTCATGACCCTCTTAATATTTCTAGAATTTGGAAGTGTATGATTTGAGAAATTATAATATGTTTACGATCAATAGACTAAAAGAACCTATGATTTTAAGCCTCTAACGCTAGATTTAGAATAATATACTCATTTATTAACTCTTTGAATATGCATTGTATCATTGAATTTTTTTAATAGAAGTCCCTCGATCGCTCTAAACTCTAGATTAGAACATCTCTTTAATCGCTATGTAATCAACCAAAAACAATCCTAAAAATGTATAATCTAAAGTTGACCTACTTACTCATAATTCCAAATCTACATTGAATGCATGTATGTGTACTAACATAAGGTGGTGGGTTGACATCATTTTTAATTCTAACTTTAAATTTCATCCTTTGATCTTGCAAGATGACTCAAAACCAACGCATCACTAGAGAGAGGGCCCAATAGTCATGGTCCACAGTCGCACCCAATCGCATATAATATCCACAGTCGCTTATATAATGTTCAATAGTTGTGATTTGACTACCCATAATTAAACAAAATGTATGCTTTTGATCTAAAAGCAACCAATCATGTGATACCACATCAGCCAACTACTCACATGATGTAATGCACAAGTATCGGTCTCACTATTTTTTGGGGCCTTTTTCGACACCTTGACAAAAATGCATCTGATGTGGCATCATATTTGATGATGTGGCCCTGAAACCTTAGTTATAAGCAGAGAACTTGCCAAGTAAGCTGCTGTAAAAATTGGGAGTGATTTGAAATTCGACGTATAGGATAGGATTAGGAAGCCGGAAGTTAGGTGGTGCATCATTTTTTAATTCTAACTTTAAATTTCATCCTTTGATCTTGCAAGATGACTCAAAACCAACGCTACTAGCCTATATAAGGCACTTTGCAAATATTTCTTGATAGGCGTCTCTTACACATAGCAGTCGTTGATGATGTAATGAACTAGGGCCCACAACCTTTACTTGGCCCAATAGGAAGTTTCAAAGCTTTAGTGATAAGACTAGTGGGCCCACACTTCCTCAAAGTAAACCTATCAACTATTGTACTCTCATGAAAAATTACTTATTTAGAATTTATGATGCATTGAATTAAATGTGATGCAATGAATTCCTGCCAAGTGTATCCCAACTCAGAACTTACGTATCCTTGATGGTGTCTAGCGTATCTTGATAATGAAGCATAAGATCAAACTTGCAATGCAAGGAGGGGCACGTGGCAGTAATACTTTTCCAACTATCTATCTTGGTCTATGAGCCTCATAATACATGTCAACATCACACTTCTGAAATAAAACTGTGAAATGAATCTATGATGAACTATTCTTCTCACAGTGCAATGAACGACCACCAACTGGTACATAAGACAAGAGTGTAACAAAAATACTACAGACAAATAGAAGAATGCCTGCAATGCAAATGAGGTATTTTTGTGTCAACGACCAAATGGTAGGTACCTAAGGACATGATATGACACATCTATACGAGATGGTAAGAGCAGGGAATAGTGTGTGTCCCATTACCTATTTCGAGGCATCTTATTTTTCATAGTCACCATCCACATTACACAAGATGAACAGGCACATACTTGAATGGTGCCCTTATCCATACAATTAGGGTGATGGAGGAGATTTAGATAGTTTTTGCATGGGGATGGAGAATTATTATAGTTTTTGCATGGGGATGGAGAATTATTTCCCACCTATATCATATCAAGGGCCATAGTATGATGACCTACATGCTCCTACAAGTGTGATCCTTCGATCATATTACTAGCACATGATCAATTAGAAATGTGAAAGTCATTGTATAGAATGTGACTTGAGCACACATGTATCCCTTGAGGAGCTAGTGGCAGTTTAGAGATTCTCTTTTGGTGATAAACCTTTGATAGGCTTTACAACATATACATAGCATGGAGGTCAAATAGGTAGGTGATGGAATGGTTCAGTATGGATTATCAACTAGTAAGTATGTAGAAAGATAAACTATTTGTCAATCAAATCAACTATATTTTTTATGCCCTTCTACCATACGCACCTGATGAGGTACTTTAGAAAGGTACAAAGGATTCTGGCAATTATACCCACATACATGCACTCTAACCATAGCATTATGAGGCCAAGGGACCATCCTTAGCCCACATTAGTAAGCATCCTATTGAGCGACACAAATAGTGAGGGAGAGCATGTAGCTCCCACAATATATGTAGATGATGTAGGGTTAACTATAAAGTTTACAACGTGGTGACAAGAATCATGCTAGCACTAATATATATAATAGTTGCCCATTGTTACCATCAATTTTAGCCCTTCCCCCCATTTAAAAAGAAAAAAAAAATCTTTCCAAATACTTATAAATTAGAGGGGTGTGTTTGTCAGTCATAACTAAGTTTTTGAAACTGTGTCGGCTCCCGACTCATTTCTCGAACCTATGTGTTTTCCCAATGATCTTGACTTTAAAAACTTGACGAGTCTGCTTATGGGACCCAAGAGATTGTAAAAGCATGTTGTAATCAAGAATCAAACAGGCAAAATGGCGAAGGTGGGTGGAACTTTGTAAAGTTTTGAAACCTTTGTTGGTCCCGACGAGGTTTTCAAAACTTCTTTCTTTCTGCTAGTTTTATAAATTAAGTTGTGATTATCTTCTTAAGTGCCTTACATAAAGACTGACGGGAAAATTGAAATGATAAGTTCATTCTTTAGGGCAGAATATAAGCAGGTTTTTTTAACTCTAGCGAACTTTGACATTTTCTTAAGAAGTTATTTAGAGGTATTTACCAGTACATTTGGGGCCTAAATATGTTTCATTTTTTAGGATGAAATTACAAGAAAGGAAGATTGCTTAAAAGAAAATGCAATTTTTTATACATATTTCACATGAGCACACAATTAAAAATTGCAAAAAATTGAAATAAAACAAATAAGATCTCCATGATGTAGAGTAACTGAAAAGCCAAAAGATATATATATCAACAAAATTTCATATTATATTGCCAAAAAATGGGGTGATTTCATAACAGTGGTCTTTAAACATAGAGGGTGAATATGATCACTTTAATGGCCTCGGTCACCTCTTGCATTCACTCAATCTATGCAGGAGAGAAAAGGTTCTCATTGTATTCAACATAGTGAGCGAATGTCTCCATGTTATTGCTTTCAAGGTTAGCATGCATCAAAGTAACAACTTGGTCGACCCTCTCACTTCATAGTGCATAGGAGATATGGATAGCATCACCAATTAGGCCCACACGTGGTGAACAAAAATCCCTCTTAAAGCATCTTCAACACTCTGCAGGTACCATGGACGAACTAGACACTCAGCAGCTCATAAATCCCATCCAAATAGACCAAAAGTGCGCACAATATTATATAGAAAACACTCGAGTAGGGTGGCATTATGAACATGCACTTGTGAAAGAAGTGCTCACCGTTCATCTTGCGGATGACTTCTTCCTCCACATCACTACGGATGAGGAAGACTTCCCTCAGCTGATCCAGCACCAGCCTACAAACAACACTGCATTCAACGCCTTCTACTACTATAAAGTCACTCTCCATAACTATCTCACTCAATGAGCTTGACATGCTTGAAGATGTAACTAACATTGTGCAGAATGAATAGTGGTGAACATGATTTATGGAGTGATAGGTGCAAATTGGCAGAGCTTGCTTGAAGCAATTAATATTGAAGTGCATACAAATTGCTTCAACTTAATTAATTCAAGTAAGGCAATGTGATGGAGATCTTGTAAATTGGATTCAAGCAGTCCTCAGCATTTAAAGAACTACACAGAATGATCTAGGTGGCCTACCAATAGTCATAGAGAAATTAAGGTGGTGATCATTTCGTACGAAGAAAGGCCACGTGGTCTACTCATATTAAGCAACAGATCATCCTCCTATCCTATAAACCAAGAAATAGGATACAATCATAATCATCCCCAAAAACAACAATTAATGAAGGGAATTGTCATAATCTAACAGAGTTAATCGATTTCAGCCAACATTATTTGACTGGATAGCAGTTAATAGCCAAGAAGTCATTCCAAGAAACCTTAACCATTATGGATGAAAATGTTTAAATATGTTGTATTTTGACTGTGCAAGGGTCTAACATATTGATTCCCTTGCACTTTAATGCATGAGTGAGAATCGATCTAAATAAAGGATCAAATTTTGCAGTTTCAATTCATTTTTGTGAATGATTATTGTCTTTGTGCAGTAATTGTGAATTAGATGTTAATGTTTGTGAAAAAGTCTTTGAGCTTTGACAAGCATTTGAACATTTTTTTCCTTTGAGAATGTGTTGTTTTGTGACATTTGATTCATGTTATTTACAACAAATTTTTGGAATTGTGTTGAGTCGAGTCAGCAAACATTAGTAATCTAATCTTTGAGTCATGATATTTATTGTTTTCCAATCTTTTCATTTCAACAATAGTTAGTTTAAGCATTTCTCTTTGCACTTGTGTTATGGTTATGAGCAAGTGTTAGTCTTCCTTTTTTTCTTTCTAGTAAAAAGCATACCCCAAGTTTATATATGTTTGAAAAATACAAAATTATATCAGAAGAGGGAGCTATACCTCAATCAAAATTCAGAGGAAGATCACCAATGCAATGGTGATCTCTCCAACTATTGTGGATTGATTCATCCTTCTAAGCTTTATAGAGTCATTTTATGTTCATTTTACATAAAGGACAAATTTGTTCGCTAACAGATTTTTGGTGACTCTGTTGGGGATCAGATTAAGGATTCTTCATTTTTATAAGGCAGAATCTCTGGTTTATCAAGATATATTTCATGGACTATTATAAGTCACCTTTATATAACAAGAAAAGATGGTGTTACCAAATGAAGGCATCTTTCATTTGAAGGTTAGATTTGGTTACTTCAGAACAAGAAGACATCGTCTCTTAGTTGAATATACTCGTGTGGTGGTACCAAAGAAGTGCGGCGGAATATATGCGTGTGAGTTTTGTACTTGAAGAAGAAGAAGAGCTTGCACAATGCCTGCCAAGACCTATGGTAGAAAAGTTCCCAAGAATTGAAATTATTCATTATCCTAACCTGCCACCCCAACCCAACCGAAACCAAAATCCACCACCAGCTCAAAGCGTGTCACCACGAAATTAATTGAACTTAAAATTATCTCCTTCAAGGTTAGTGATTCTGTTTGAAAAAAAACTCATACATCGCAATTGCAACCTATTTCAATGGCCTCTTCATCATCTCGACCTTGGGGAACCAATTTTGGCCCCGTAGCACTGTCAAGTTATCCCCCGGTTCCCAAAGGGTTAGGGGAACAACTCCCTATGTTCACTAGAGAAAATGTACAAGACCTCAAAGATCATTTACATGCCTTTGCTACTTCTTGCGCCTCCTCTTGTATTGTTGAAGAAGATGTAGTCATTTTCCTTTTTGTTGCATCTTTGGAAGGCTGAGTAGTAGGATGGTTCATACAATTCATAGAGGGAAGCATTACAAACTAGAATACTCTCAAAGATAGCTTTCTTGACAGATTTAATATTGTGGTCACTACAAGAGCTTGCTTGAGAACTCTTTTTGATGTTCAAAGGAATGAGAATGAAAGTGTTAGGAGCTTTATTGATAGGTTCATCAGAGCTTTGAATCATATCCCACATTCTAGTAGACCTAGTGAAACTCATCTAACAACCACTCTTATGCACACCTTGCCTCCAAATTTTCATTTTATCCTGAGGAGAAGAGGTGTATTTGACTTCGAGGCAGTAAAAATGGAAGCTATGAGAATTGAAGAAGAATTGGTGAGGCATTGTGAACAATTGGGTGTTGGAACTGTTTCCATTTCAAGTCTCCTTCCAAGGGAAGTTCTTTGTGTTTTGAGTAATGATGAATCACCCCAAGTTGACCCTTTGAATCCAATTCCACCACAACCACTGAGAATTTTTCGTAACTCAAATGGAAAGAGATGCAAGTGAAGTTGAACTTTCAGAACCGGAGAATGAGGATTTTGATGACTCAGATGATGACGATGAGTTCTATGGTCACCATAACATATGTTTTGATGCTACAATTCGAGGAGACATCAAGCGGTCACTCAATCCTGATTCTTTGGTAATCTTAGCTACTCAAGAAAGGATAGAGATTCAAGAGAATGATTTCACGAAGCCCAAAGTTTCACAACTTCTTGCCTTGGAGGTAGAAAAGAAAGAAGAAGAACTCACTTCAAAGAGCAATATTCAAAAGAGGAAAGTGAGAAAAGAAGTATGTGTTCACAAGAATTTCACAAAAGGATCACTAAAAGTTTGCATAGAATTACAACTTCCGACAAAGGTCATGTTCATCTATAAGATGAGAAATGAAGTGAATGATTCCAGAGATACACGTGATTCACAGGTTTTGGTAGAATTTATTTTGACTAATGGGATGACTACATTTAATAAGGGGAATGAGACTTTTTTTTCATTCGTCGAATGGTGTCTGGGTATCCCTATTGTCATTACACACATGACCTCTCTAAAAGTTGAGGTGACTAGTGAAGCGATAAAGGAAAGGACTTGTAACCTTTTTATTCAGTAGCTCATTCAAACATTTAAAGGAGGAATGATAACACTTCTTTATCATGTAAGTCATTTCACTTTCCAGTTAATGTTTCCAAAGGTGCCTTTGAGTGTGGTTATGTTGGTCTTAACCATCAACAGTCGTATTTTTCTCATCTTGTTAACGACTATGTATAATAGTTCCTTTTCCTCTCAATGATTGGTAGGTGCCTCAGGTACAATTGTAAATAGTTTTCTTTTGCTTTCGTTTTTGGTATGTGGTCCCATTTTTGTTGTGTTTATTATTTTAAATATTGACCTTGTTGCCCAATGGATAAGAAACTGGTATTTATAAATTTTAAGTTTGGGTTCATGTCTTTGTCCCTAGCAGTCCTTGTCCCCAGTCATAGCTAGCTATTACCATCAATTTTATCTCTTCCCCCCCCTTTTTAAAAAAAAATCTTTCCAAATACTTATAAATTAGATGGGTGTGTTTGTTGGTCTTTAACATGTGTCAACTCCCAACTCATTTCTCAAACCTACGTGTTTTCTTGATGATCTTTACTTTAAAAACTTCACGAGTCTGCTTGTGGGACCCAAGATATTGTAAAAGCATGTTGTAATCAAGAATCAAACGGGAAAAACAACGAAGGTGGGCAGAACTATGTAAATTTTTGAAACCTTTGTCGATCTCGACAGGGTTTTCAAAACTTATTTCTTTCCGCTAGTTTTGTAAATTGAGTTGTGATTATCTTCTTAAGTGCCTTACATAAAGACTAATGGGAAAATTGAAATGATAAGTTCATTCTTTAGGGCAGCATATAAGCAAGTTTATTTAACTCTAGAAAACTTTGACCTTTTTTTCAAAACTTATTTAGAGGTATTTACCAGTACATTTGGGGCCTAAATATTTTTCATTTCTAAGGATAAAATTACAAGAAAGGAAGATTGCTTACAAGAAAATGCAGTTTTTCATACATATTTCACATGAACACACAATTAAAAATTACAAAAAATTGAAATAAAACAGATAAGATCTCCATGACGTAGAGTAATTGAAAAGCCAAAAAGATATATATATATGTGTGTGTGTGTATACATGTATATATATACATATATATACACATATATACATGTATATATATACATATATATATATAGATATATATATATATATCGACAAAATTTTGTATTACATTACCAAAAAAGGGGGTGATTTCATAAAAGGGATCTTCAGACACAGAGGGTGAATATGATGACTCTAATGGCCTCAATCACCTCTTGCATTCGCTCAATCCATGCAGGAGAGAAAAGGTTCTCATTGTATTCAACATAGTGAGTGAATGTCTCCATGTTGTTGCTTTCAAGGCCAACACATCGAGTAGCAGTTTAAGCATCATTTTGTAGCACATAGGATATGAATAATGAAGGGAATTTTTATAATCTAACAAAGTTAATTGATTTCAACCAACTTCATTCTACTGGATAGCGGTTAATAGCCAAGAAGTCATTCCAAGAAACCTTAACCATTATGGATGAAAATGTTTAAATATGTTGTATTTTGATTGTGTAAGGGTCTAAAATTTTGATCTCCCTTGCACTTTGATGCATGACTGAGAATCAATCTAAATAAAGGATCAAATTTTGCAGTTTCAATTCATTTTTCTGTGAATGATTATTGTCTTTGTGCAATAATTGTGAATTAGATGTTAATGTTTGTGAAAAAGTCTTTAAGCTTTGATAGGAATTCAAACATTCCTTTCCTTTGAGAATGTGTTGTTCTGTGACATTTGATTCATGTTATTTATAATAAATGGTTGGAATTATGTTGAGTTGAGTCAGCAAACATTAGTAATTTGATCTTTGAGTCATGATATTGATTGTTTTTCAGCCTTTTCATTTTAGTAGTAGTTAGTTTAAGCATTTCTCTTCGCACTTGTGTCATGGTTATGAGCAAGTGTTAGTCTACCTTTTCTGTGTTTTGATAAAAAGCATACCTCGAGTTTATATATATTTGAAAAATACAAAATTATATCATAAGAGAGAGTTGTACCTCAATCAAAATTCAAAGGAAGATCACCAATGAAATGGTGATCTCTCCAACTGTTGTGGATTGATTTGTCCTTCTTGGGCTTTATAGAGTCATTTTATGTTCATTTTTGTAAAGGACAAATATGTTCAGTAACACCCATATAGGAGACCCTAGGCCACTTGGAGGGGAGAGGAGAGTGATGATAATGATGATGATGAGGAGGAGGAGGAGCAGATTGCCTAGGTAATAGTAAAAAGCTAGTAATGAAAGAGGAATAAAAGCATTGTTGCTATAAGGGAGAGGCCTAAATATTGACCTTGAATAATTATTAAAATGGTGAGAAGATTGGATATAAAAATTAAAGCATTATAGCACATAAGAAAGAAACAAAATAATACATATTTTTTTATTGAATTGATTTTACATAGTGTGATGCACATTCTTATAAATCATTTCATTCCCATGTACAACCACCAAAACTAACTTCCAAACTACCTAACTCCAAACTAATATATTTAACAATAGTATTTAAATACTAACAATTCATTAAGGTAACTTTTTTCTAATGTATTTATTTACTAACTATTATATAATTATATACTATCGAATTAATATATTGTGAGAGCTAAGATTTGTTGGCAGAATGTTGGTAATTGGTCAAGCTACAAGAGATAAACAATTGAACACTCCTACAAAATAAAAATGAGAGCATGTAATTGTAATATTGTAAATTGCATCCTATGCAATTTCACATTACATAAGCCTCCCCCTTTAGTTCCAAATAAGATAATTACGCTCTTTTTCAACCCAAAACCATCTCTTGCCACCTGGCACACATAGCTCCCCGGTGGTTAAGTCTAATTTTTGGTTAGATAGGTGTGCACCATGAAGACATTCACACGCCGCACTCATGTCCTATGAAAATTTGTGACTAAGTTTGTCGTTGGGATGTTACACCTATTGCATTTTGGTAGTGTAATGCCTCTGCCAACTTGCACCTTTGTCAAGAATCGTTGAGGTAGGATTTTGGACCAAAAAGACCTTTCTTCAGGATTCAATCTAGATCTTTTAAACTACACACAATTCTAACACTTCTTAAGCATTCACAACACTTCCTCTATATTTTCTTTCTCATTCACAACATTATCCATCTCTCTTCTTTACGCATATCTTTCAAAGAAGTCTTTCGCAACTTTCAAAGAATTTCCATTGTTTCACCCTTGATGCAAACACAAACATATCTTTCAAATCTTTGTCACTCTCATTCAAAGAGGTCATCGTCATCTTCAAGATTCCTGCTACTTCACTACACTAGAAAGCTACTTTACTTATGTTCTTGGGAGTGGTAACTTTTCAAGATTTGATATTGTGCATATTATCTTTATTTCATTAGCATATTGTCATTTCCATTGATTTATGTTTATCTCTATCATCTTTTTATGGTTGTTCGTGGAGGTGGGAACACTAAAATGGGGTTTTGACTAATGAAAACTCCTATACAATCAACCAACCCTTCTCTTTGGTCTTAGTGTGTAGGTACGGGTGGAAGAGCTGCTTGGAGAAAGCTTTGATTTCATCGAACATCTTTGGTGATACACTAAACTCTCCTTTATCATTTTCATTTAAGTTTCACTTAGCATCTTTATTTCTATCATTTCATATTCACTATATATTTATATTTCACACCCTTTGATGTCCAAAACCCTATATTGAGTGTTTTGAGTTTCTCTTAGACAATTCTTGTTTTATGTCTATACAAGAAACTAGCATGGCACGTTGTTGTTTGATAGCCAAATTCTATTCCTAGATAGAGAGATTTTTAGGTTGTCTGAGAAACCTCTAAACCCTGTACTTTTAGTTTTTGAAGTCTAAAGAGCCTAGATAATTCCTATGCTTTGTTAAAACACACATTTAATTAATTGATAGGTAAACGTGAACATCCTAGTTAACTGAAGGCTTACTTGAGTAGAGGGTTGAAACTTTAGTTCTCAAAGGGTTTGATTATCCTTCATAGTGATTTATTTTTCATACTCTATATTTTTTTGAACCTGACATGAACTCGCCTTTTGAAAATATTTCTCCAAAACAACATTTAAAATTTTCAAAACTATCTCATCCTCTCTTGCATTTCATATCTCATTTTTTGGCTTGTGAGGTTATGCATTTGTGAATACTCTTCCATGAGATTCATGACCTAGTCTACAACTTATGGATACATAGTTAGAAGAAGCTCAATAGCTACCAATAGGTTGTCATTAGGTCCTAACACTTTAGTGAATAATCACATTAGTATCGACCGGGCAGTGTCCAATGGTTGTATGCAATAGAGGACATCTCAACTCTCTTTTTCAAGCTTCTTAAACACTAACCAATTGAATAAAAATTCTAAGCTAAGGGGCCTCTAATCTTGAAAGCAATAAATCATCTATCTAGAAAGCGAGAAAATGACTCAACCTAGAAAATAGAAAACTAAGAATCTGAAAAGCATTACCACTAAACTAGAAAGCATGGAAACAATTAATCTAAAGAATGCATAAATTGTTGAAGAAGTAAAACATGTAAAGAAATTAGGAAACATTTATCTAATGCAAAAGATAACAAGCCAACTGCTAACCACAAAACAATCAATCAAAATTAACTGAGGAAAGATGCTCCAGACTTTCAAATGTTAAGTTCAGAAGCTACGGATTTAGTTATAACCTGCAGGCTTGACACTAACAGCATAACATATACTCATGAAAGTGAAATGCAAATTCAATTGTTATCTAGTAAAAGAAAATGCAGAATAGGAAATAGTGTACTTATCTATCTATAACCCTCGAGTGGCTAGCTCTCAAGCATGTCTACTGCTACTTTAGATCACATGCACTAGAAAGATCTCTAAGTTACTTCATTCCAAAGATGCATCCATATTACACAATAATTCAAAGAGTGGCGGGAAAACTCATATTCATAAGGTAGTTTTTACGGAAAAGACAATTTTGCAGCATAACGACAATCTTCTTCTCTATTATTTGTAATAGTTACATATTTATATGAAAAACGACTAACAAAAATCCTATTTTTTAGTCAATCTAGTCTTTCAACAAATTTCCCATAGAAAAAGGGACTTTAAAGCCCATGATATACAATATTAAAGAGGCTCGGATGAGCCATAAAGTTTTTGAAACTGAATAATAACAAAATTATAAAGACTCGGCCAAAATGTGTGCTCTTGGAATTCTGACGCCCACTCGCTGGTTTTCAAAAGTGTCAAGATCCACATTCATTTCCCTTCTGACTGGAATGGTGATTGGGAGTGGAGTTGACCTGGGAAATGCTCAAAGACTAAACCATTAAATCAACATAAGTTAGTTTAATTTGATCAACTTCAAGAAATAAAGTTTGTACACTTATTCATAGAAAGAGAGCACTTATTTTTCCTAAAGGTAATCAATTGGCAAGGTTATTAAAGCTAAAAGGTTTAGATTTACATATTGAGCCCATTATACTGATGAGGTTATTTTTACCTCATCAACTGCCATACCTCCAACCAATACAATCCTATTAGACCTGGCCCAATGTTCTATGATCCTTTTGGTTCTCAATCTATCTTTGAAAATTCTTCTACTTTGAATTCTCAACCAAATTCTCCTCTTGGTTTTCCTCCTCTTTTAGATTATGAGGTTGCTCTTAGGGTCCCCTTTGAGCAAGTTCAGTCTTTGGAGGAGAACCTAAAGCACTTTGAGGATTTCCTTAATCATGGCAACTTGTTTACTCAAGTTTCCCCTATTGTTGGTAATCTAAGAGACTTTCTCATCACAAGTCATAAGGGCCTTGAGTTGCTTCATGAATTGACAAACATAGTTGAAGCTAATGTGCCTTTGTACACATCAATCTTGAGACAACCTCACGATGTTCAATCGGATGTCATAGGTACCCAATTGAATATTTTGATGCTTGAGGTGTCTATGCACATGATAGATGTTAATCCTACCATAACTCCTATGTCTTCTGCTAATAACAAAAACACTATGTCCATGCCTCCTATTACTCTTAGATTTGATGTCTTAGAATCCTATGGGGTATAGCATCCCTCCTTTGCCTAGTTTTGCACTCCATACTCCCACAATGCAAGCTTCTATTGCAATGGCTAATCCCATTCTAAACATCATGTTACAAAACATGGGTCAAATGTAGTCTTAGCTTGCTAATCTATCCAACACTACTACACAATCCACACTTAATCCTTACTATCATCACAACCCTCTTGCTCTGAACATATTGAATGCTCCAATGCCCCAATGGATTGAGATACGTAAATTTGATAAGTATAGTGATAAGGGAGATCCATACATACATGCTAATTCTTTTATAGCTTTGTGTATTGACTTATTGCATCAAGACCATTTGTTGGAAAATTGTTCCTGCAATCCCTTAAGGAGACCACATTGGAATGGTTTTGTTCATTTCCTGACAATTCCATCTTTTCTTTCGATCAACTCATGAATCAGTTCTTGTAGCAGTTTCAGGAAAACATTGGCTCCAAGGTCACTAATGCTAATCTTGTCCATTGTAAACAACCACCTAATGAGAAGTTAACTGATTTTATCTTTGTTACACAATCTATCTCTTCACAAATTCCCAATGCCACAATCTATCTCTTCACAAATTCCCAATGCCCTACCTAATCATGACATTCAAAGAATGTTCATGGGAAGACTCCACTTGACATTAAGGGAATGAGTCTCCTTATTGAAGTGTCCTTTTTCTCATTTGTGTACTGCACTACGAGATTATCAGCAAACATTGGCCCAATATGGGGATTTTGCCTCATCCTCATGTCTTGATAATTTTAAAGTTGTGTCTTCTTCTGGAGGTTCAAATAAAAATAAGGAAATAGCTAATGTGGTGACCATCCCCCAAATAATTGAAAATAGCACACTTGGATCATAATGTAATCAAGTTTTCATGAAATTAATTGATTCTTACTCAAGTGTACTTCAAAGGTTACTAAAACATAATTTGATCACCCTCCCAGAGATTAGGTTGCTCCCCAATAACAAGTCATACCCCAGTTGGTATGATGCTTCTAAGTTTTGTCAATACCATTGAGTGCTTGGGCATGACACCAAACATTGTGTGCGCCTAAGACATGTGATTTAGGATCACATAGATAGTGGTAACATCCAACCTGATAGTAAGAAGAACTCAAACAAAGTTGTTGCTAAGGCCAATAGTTAGCTACAAATTTACATAGACCCTTTTCCTCCTTATTCTTCTAATTTTAGCGCCACTTCTTTTTCTCCATTTGATGACATTACATATGTTAACATAGTATCCATCACTCTGATCTCATCTTCAAGTCAAAAGGTTGAGATTTTTGACATATCTTTCACACCTAATGACTTGCCTTATCATGGAGGATACTCTCCTCTTTACATTCATGCTCAATTTAATGGTAATGTCATCACTAGTGTTATGGTTGATCCCACCAAAGTCGATGTCATAATAAAGGATATGCTCTTCGTTAACAACCTAAAATATTTGTTGTGATACCAGAATCAAACTTATTCAAAGTGAAATTAGGCATTCCTTGGCTAGTTTCCATGAACGTTGTCAATTATGTTGTCCACAAGTGTGAAGTTTCCTCATGAGGGCACTATGTATACTATCCAAGACATTGGATATAAGCCACTAATATCATTTGGGGGATTTTATCTTGATCATTTCTAGCCTGCTCTAGTGGGACCCATGCCACTAGCATCTGATGCAGTTTCTCCTCCTTCCTCTACAATCCCTTTTCATTCTACTCCTACATAGCAGCATGTTTCATCCTCTAGACCTTCTTCATCAAGGGCTAAGGACAAGCACACTCCCTCAAGTAGACCTCCCCATTCTTCTAAGACTTCACAACCTTCAGTGGTGCATTCTATCCCTTTGACTGTGCTTAGTACAGGAAAAGGAAAGGCCCCTGCATTGTCGAAGTTGAAGTATCATGTCTTTGAGCTTCCAATTGTTCCTGATACCCCTCATCCTACTATGTATGGCAAGGATGAGCATCTTCTTTGATTGGTCCTTCACTTGTCGCTCCAACATCTCAAACCCCGAGGGTTCCTCCTATTCCTCCTCCTTCCCAAAAGGCACAAAGAGGAAAGATAACCGTGATTGAGGTTAAGATTTATGCACCCTTGGCATCTCTTGTTCCACCTATGGAGCCTACCCTTCCACCAAGAGTAGCTCCAAATAAAACTCCACTAGTTGAACAAGAGGCCCCAACATCTTCTCAAGCCTTTGTTCCTCATCCCCATCTTTGTCAGAACCAACTTGCACGTGAGTGTAAGTGTCGTCGACGCGTGATGGCAAGGGAACATGATGTCGCACAAAAGATCGAGAATAATTCTTATGCTTCAACTCTTGAGTCTTCTTTTATTTCCACTTATGTCTCTATCTTACTCCTAGCTCTTTCAAGAGATGTGGATGAACCTCACCCCAAAAGGGTGTAGGAATTCATTGCTCCCTCTTTGGAACCACCTCTTATCACTTCTTTGCCTAACATTCCTCCACTTGTGTAGCCAATAGACATGCCTCACAGAAGTCATGTCTAGTGCGGCCCCTCTCTGCTCCTCCTACCTCTCAACACTCTAGCTTTTTGTCTAAGAACAAGCTTGAACAAAGTTCCACCCCCAAATCCCACCACAAGAAGTTCACTCCTTTAGCTCCACTTTCTTCTTTTTCTATTGTCATCGAGGAGATTCCTTCTATGCTAGAGTTGATCACTGCTCCTCTTCCAAAGGATAGAACTGAGGTTCCTATTCTTCCACAACCTACAATTGAGTAACCATATTCCTCTAAGTGTATGTTTGACTCTCTAGAGGATATTTTGGCTCCGTTAACTACCTTTACAAGGTCATTGACACTCAACTCACAAGAACTAGTAGATTGGAATATTGAGGCAACCTCATCACTAGCCCTTTCTCCAAGCGAGATTCCTAGCACTTCCTTAGCCATGATCCCTTTATGAGCTCGACCTCATTCCCCCTATGATCTAGATTCTAGGAGGAGGATGAATTGACGGGAATGATCAACTAGAGCATTACCCTTCATATATTTAGATTAGAATTTGCATGTTTGGCTATGCTCCCACATACTTTCTTGTATATGTTTGTGATCTCTCCTAGAGGATCTAAGATACCCCCATACGTACTTGGATACAAGGGAGACAAATTTTTGTACAATTCCTCTATTTGTATCATCATTCTTTTTTTGTACTTTGAATTTCAATATAAGGGGATAATTAAAGTGTTGGGGACATTTAGGCCTTCTTCCATGTTGACCCTAATCTTTATTTTCATTTTTTCTTTATGTGCTTCTTCTTCACAATTTGAAATATTTAGGGATATGATGACATATCATATATAATTATACATAGATACCATTGATATTAATCATACTGACCCCAAATACTAGGATCCCCTTGTCTCTCTTATGCATTTCTTTTTGATGTTGTGGATTCCATATGTTATCTGTTGCTAGGTGGCATTCCATGAAAATATCTTGTTATTTTTCATGACATGACCTCTCTTTCTTCTCCTTAGAATAACTTGTGCTCCTTTGTGTAACACAAGCCATTCTAAGGGGGGGCTATCATGTTCATTTTATAGATCTCTTATTTTATGATTCTTCTTGAAATATGTTTGCATCAATTGTCCTATCCATTGTCTAGTATGGAGGCAATCCAATAGACTAAGGTGTGAATAGGTCTTAAAGTCTAACTAGTTAGATAAAGTAACACATTCACACCAACAATTCTAACTTAACTACATTTGAAAGCTTTCCCTTTCTCTCATTATTTCTTCAATTTTCTTCTAATTCTCCATTGTCTCTTCCTTTATCCTTTATAATTTGTAGTTAAAAGTATCAAAAATTCCAAAATACATTATCTCAAGAGGGAATTCCTAAACCAAATCATCCAAAATCAAGACTATAATTTTTTAATATAAAATCCCTCCAAGCATTGAAGTAACAAATCCAACCTTAATCATCCACTTTACTAATCAACATCATTCAAATGACCCAATCAATCAAATTCAATTCTCCAGTATGAATCTAAACCATCAACCAATCCTAAAATCAAAATATCAATGATTGGGGAACGTTATTATTTATCTCATCCCACCAAGTGCCTATATCTACTTTCTCTTAGATATTGCTACTTGACAACACCATTTCAAAGAGCAGGGAAATGCAAACACTTAAATTTCAACACCTTCCAACATCACACCTAACCTATAATCCCAAGACCATGTCAATATTTCCTCATTATCATTCCATGATAACTCCCCTTTTCATTTATCACCACTAATTAATTAAATAATTCACAATATTTAGTTAACTAGGCCAATGCTTCTCCATTTATTCCAAAATAAATAAATAAATTGATTTTCACCTTTCTCCACAAATAGTTAAAAATCTAATTATTCACCCATATTCCATCATAACTCCAAGATTATTTTCTATTTTTAATCTATGCACAAATAATTAGGCAAAATAAATAAAAATAATTGATTACCCTCACCCATTTTAGAGGCCACTAAGGAGCCATCATAACTGCTTTTATATTATTTTAGCCATTTAATATTATCCACTCTCTTAATGTATCTCAATCATTCATCCAAGATCAAATCCTAATTGCTCACATCCACAATCAAACATCTATATGATCCAACTTGTTCCTTCATCAAAAAAGAGAGAACAATAACATGAGCTTGACAAATTCATGCTACAAAAATCTTGCACAAGTCTTTGAGTAACCACATCGATTGCATCTTGACCAAGTAAACTTTAACAAAGATGGTTTTGTGTTGGTAAGATTATCATGCATTCATTTTGTTTGAACTATCTTTAGTTGGATCTAAACTAATATTTGGTTTAGAAAGGGTTTTAATATTGCTTTATTCTTCTTTTTATTTTGTTCAAAATCATGCATAAACATGCACACCACTTACATTATATGACCTTGGAATTTAACACACCATGATATTTCTATTGTTCATAGCATCTATCCCTTCTACTATTCCATCATGCTCTCCCTTCCCTTGGGGCATCTTATCTTTACCCTTAGCACAAGGGGCATCACCTCACTTAATGTTCCCCTTTTACTTAGATCACTTTATCTTTTCCTACTCTTGTTGGCAAATGTGCAGATAGTGTGTTGTCATTGATGTCAACCTTTGTTGGTGATTGATGCCAACCCTTATAGATATCATATGCATTGTGCATTGTTCATGGTTGTATGGAAAAGAGATGTAAGATTGTCCTATCTGCTGAAGTTCATAAGTGTATGTTATCACTAGTACACCATTGTGCATCAACAGTCAAAGTTCATGGTTAGGTGTCAAAAGCCTTGGTTGGAAAAGTTCAAATCTATCTAAGGCACAGTAATGGCTACACGGGAGCTATATCAAATGCTCTACATTTCTCAGCAAATGAAGTTTTTGTTTTTGCGGTTTGAAGAGTAGCTTTGCACAATTGAAAGGTATGCAAATTTCACGTATCCATGCATGTGTTCTACCATAAAGTATTCTAGAGTTGTCAGTGTATGAATTTGTTAAGTCCTAGAGAATGTATGATAAAGAGAGATTTGTATATCTTCGTACTTTACCACATTTCAATGTTTTACCTTGTGGTTCTAAAGTTGAGTTTATGAAGATAATATATCTGCTCAGTCCAAGTTTCAGACGATTTGGTTCACCATTGGTGGTTCTATAGATGACAATGTGTTGTCTATATTCCGACAACTTGGTAGGTTGGTCTGTTGGTGTCTAATCAGTCTATATATCAACATTGTTTTGATCAATTATGTGTATAGAGGATTTGTAATGCATGATGGAAACTCCTTTGGCTCTCTGGTGGCTTCGCAAGATGGTATGTGATCATTTCCTTCACAGCCATGTTCAGAATCATTGTTTCTTAAGTATGAAGTGCTTGCGCTAGCATATATTGATTTGGTATAATGAAAAGGGTGCATAGAAATGCTTCTGCATGCTATATCAAGTTGTTGAAGTGGTCTACATAGTGTTTTTTGTTCTTTATGGTACTGCCTTGGTCTAGAGTTGATGTTTTGACAATTTGCTTGCTTGTTGGGCCAACTTGTTAGGATAAGTTGCTTGCGCCAAGTGTTTTGGTATGTGTGCCAATTTTAAAGATATGTTTCATGAAGGATAGATCCTAGATATCTCTTAATGTGAACCACATAAGTTGTCCTTCTATGGAAAATATGTTTGAAGCTGACTTCATTGTAATATTATAATTCATGTTTGTAGCCGACTTGGTGAAACTTTTTGAAGGATGCAGATGGTATAAATTGAAGATAAAAGCTTTTGAGAATGCAAGTGAGTGTGTAGTGAATGTTTTGAGCAGACAATGTGTGAATAGAATTCTATTGATTATCTTTTGATGATGAAATGTGTCAAAGATCAGTTTTGAGAAATCAGTAGTGAATGTGAAGACTGTGAAGAAGAATATGAGCCTGTAAATGAGTAAGTTTGTTGAAGGCAGTGAGTTGTAGGCAACATAGCTTATTGAAGAAAGTGTAATTACCAAAGGCAATGAGTCGAAGGTAACTGATGTACTGAGATAATCCAATTATATGTTGAGGTAGTGAACCTCTATAGTGAAAGTTGTAATGAGCAGGGAGTAGTGAATTTCCTTTGGTTAAAGACCATAAAAATCTGGTTGTAAAAGTTGTTATATTTGTGAGGTTGGATTTGGACAGTAGATCCAAGCATCTTGCTCATTGTAGTTTTTCCCTTGTTGGGTTTTCCACGTAAATCTAGTGTTATGGTGTGTGCATTTTGTGTTTTCTATTTATCATGTTTTAATTGGTTAATTATTGTTGAATGAAAGAAATTGATTAAGTACTAATTCACCCCTCCTCCCCTCTCAGTACTATTGTGTGTTCAACACCTCTTACCACTTTATCACTAACATCTAGTTTCTTAATCATTATCTTACATATTGAGCACTTTTTCTTCCCAGGTTAGAGACAACACTCAGTTGTGGGGCATCTCTTTAAATCCTAGCTATTAGAACCACAGATCCTGCATGCAATCACCCTGAGGCTGAAGAGACAAAGTTGTTCTCTACCTTAAAACCTTCTCTCGGTGAAATGCATTAAGAGATAAATTTATTACAGTAGTCAATCCTTCAACAGAGGAGATCACGAAACCCTAAAAGGGAAACCCTAAATGAAACCCTAGTGTGCACACTTAATAATTAATAATTAATTATTAATGTGCCTAAGTTTAGCTTAAGTAATAAAGAAGAATAAGTGACTTAATTAATTAATCCAATATGATGCTGATGAAATTAAACATAATACTATTACTCTAACACCCCCCCTACAAGATGAACTTAGGAAGAAGCTAAACACTAGAATAAGATGCATGAAAACAAGGTCTGGTGCAAGCAGCGAGGCGATCGAAACCATTTATGCAAGAATGGTAGAGAGAAAAACCCGATTGGGACAAAACCCCCCTACAATGATTACATCTTTTAAAAACCTTTGGAAGAACTCTATGAAATAACTGCTTGGAACACATAATCTGACAAGCAAGGAAAGATATCTCTGTCTACAACTGAAACCAAACCGGAATCAAAATAATGTGACAGCAGACCCGATGCCACGGAACACTTGAAAACTCCAAACGGGAACAACCCTGGAATCTATGATGCAGCAAGTGATTATTAAATGATATATTACTGTAAACGAAGTGCAAAGATGCAAGATGCACTCTCCCAACTGCCAAAATATCCAAGTAATCGCCAAACAACCCACCGGGCCAAATCTGGACTAACTGATAAACTTGGGACAGATACAGAAAAAGTGTATGGACATAAATATAGAGCTCCTTAATACCTTTCCAACGCCGCAAACGAGGCGAAAATCGGAGATCGTGGCAAAAAGTTATGAGCTCGGAAGTCCAAAAACAACATCTGACTTCAAACAGTAATAAATGCAGTAAAACAGTAAAATACTGAAAAGTAAACTGCACCAAATGAAAGTGCTCGGAATCAGCTTTCGTGATAACTCCCCTAGATTTTACTTACCCCAAATCCGTATACCCCAAGTTATGGCCAAGAAAAAGCGCTTCTTTAGAATGGCCCGGGGTTAGGAGAGCAGGCATAAAGAGAGAAGGCAGCCGTGCAATGGCGTCATGCGGCGTCATCAGTTCAAACGTAATTGTGGCACAGGGGCGTCGGTAATCCTGCAAAAATTAGGTTCTTTAGGTATATGCGGGTGTGGAATATTAAGTTGGCGGCCAGTTCGAAGAATATTCTACGGCGTGATTGAAGCGGAGGACCCCGATTACTCCATATAGCCGAGGTTTGGCGGAGAACCAGCGGGAGGGCTTAAGCGAGCGGCGGGTCGCCGAGCGCGTGGCGGGCGGCGGTGGCGGTGGGTGGCCGCTTGGGTGGCCCTGTTGGGCGGCGAGGACCCGCTGTAAAGCCTTGTGATTTTCATGAAAAATCAAAATTTTTTTTAATTTTGGTGCGAAATCCGCCTCGATCTGCGTCTTGGGGGCCATCGACTTTAGATAAAATTTTGCCTCAGGTCCAACTACTCCAAATCCTGCTTGATTTGACGTTCCCTGCAAAGGTTTTGGGGCTATGAGCGATGTGACGTCCGTTTGAGCCAGTATGAGCCAAAATAGGCTACCCGGATCTTGCGGAAAAAGATGCATGGAAACCCTTACTAGAAACTCACAGAAAGAGGCCATATCTTGAGGATCCGACGGTGCGGTGGAGCTCGATGCCATATTAGAATCCAAGATCACCTGCATGCAAATGAATACCTGTCACATGCAAAAGACATGCAGAACCAAAATATGTTCTCTGTAAAACCTCTCAGTAAAAATGCATTAAGAGAATCCAATTATTACAAATTGATCAATCCTTATGAAGGAGATCAAAACCCACTAAAAGGAAACCCTAAATGAAACCTAGTGTGCACTTACGTAATTAATAATTAATTAATTATTAGTACTAAGTTTAACAAGTAATAAAGAGGAATAGAGTGACAATTAATTAATCCAGCCTTGATGTGACAATTAATTAAGCATAATAACTTAATACTCTAATAGCCATACTATATCACTCCACCTTGTCATATTTTTCTTTCTCCCATTATCTACTTTACCTTAAGTTGATCATCTATCTCCTTTTTCCAATCAATTTAAGGGGGCATACTATATACAACATTTACATGATGATCATTGTAGTGCTATCACTTGGCCTAGCTTGGCCTTTTTTTATAATTTAGGTGGTTACGACATATAGCCAAGAATGGAACTTACATTGTCATGTTTGTATATGGATTGGGCCTAATCCTTTGGGTGGTGACCTCATAACCATTATCATTCTACAAGTTTTACATTTTGGCTTGGCCCATTTATTCAATGACAAAATCATTGCTAATCTCTCACTTTCCTACATCTTAGTGGTCATGATATAACCAAAGGTGATCTTCTACTATGTGGCTCATCTATAGCCTTCTCTTTCTTATCTATGCTTTCATGATCCTTCATGAATCTTCTATTTTCCTTTCTAATGATATTACAATAGATATATCGATTATTCTAATTTTTGTGTACCATTCCATTTATTTTGTATAATAATCTACTTTATCATATAGTAATGTGTTTCCATTTTCTTGTGTGCATTGTAGGAAAGGAGCTTATGCATGGAAGTGATAGGAAGTAAAGAGGATATCAAGAGCCTATGCTCCCACATATATATATCTATTTCATTATATCCTTCATGAAATTTCATAATATTTATGCAATCTATTTTATTGCACTTTACTTTAGCATATTTTTCACTTAGTTTCATCAGCCTAATAAAATGAGGGCAAAATGCAAGGCTACAAATTGTCTACTTTACAATATCCACCTTCTATTTCTACAATTATTTTGGTGTTCATCCCCTAGGCATGTTTGAAAACAATTTGGCCCAATTCCTAGCCTTTTTTTATCACAAAAAGATAATGCATGGAGACCTAGACTTAGGAACACCTTACCAAACAACTTGAACAGTGTCAACACATAAATCCACAAGGACAATAGTGCTAAGTGACACTACTATCTATGTTTCAAATTTGAAAGTGTGACTTTTGATGATTATTCATGACCTTACTACATTTATGATGGTTGTCTCACCTAAAACTTAGTATAAACCTTATTCCTCCCTCTATTTGCGAGAGAGAACCCAATTGGAAAACTTACTAGCATACGTTTTTCTTAAGCAAACATCAACACACTTCTAGGGATCAACAAGACTATTACAAAGTAAGGCATCAAGATAGAGTTATAAAGATTGTTTTTTTAAGCCCTTAGAATCATCCAATCTATGGATTCCTTGTGATCCTCCCCTTCACTTACTCTTTCTCTCTTTGAATCCTGCATTGTCTTCCTTTGAAATCCCTAGGTTATCATTCCCCCTCTCACCCTTGAAGCCATAGACCAAATCCTTGATATAGCCCAAATCTTTGACAGCTTTCTCTATTCAAATCTACATCCTTTCCCCATCTCTTCCATCTCCATTGTTTTGTTTGTTGTGATCATCATCACCCTATTTTTTCTACATCACTCACACACCAATATTGCATAGTTTTCCCTCTAGGGTTTATGCTTTTGATCATTAAATCTTTGTACGCATCACCACTAGGTCTACAAAGACTAGCTTTTCCTAGTGTGAAACTCTTGGGGTTGGAATGAAACATCTAGGGGACTAATTATGGCAATCTCCTAAATAGAATGCTCATTTTCCATTATAACTTTAGCTCAAAATGTACTAAATTTGGATCACTAAGTGAAGATTCTATGAGTGAGAAAAGGATCAATAATTTGTAGAAAGAAAATCCTAAAAGTTTCATAGGCATAGTACACCTAAACACTAGGGCCAAGCACTATCGAGCAACATTACTCAATCCTTGGACATGTAGCATTGCACAAATTCACGAAGTTTTATCTTTCAAACCAAAATCACACTAGATCATTTCTAGCTTCCTAATTTCATTTACGACATCAAATTTGCAAAATTCTAAGTGTATCCCCTCCATTTCACCTTTTCTTGGTTGTACCTTAATCAATTTACCAAATTCCTATACTTGTATAGATCATATTTGCTTAGTTTCTATTATATATTTGTATACTCATGTTAAATTTTATTTGTATTAAAGTAGGTACAATAGGAAGAAACTAACCTATTTCTAAAGTAAAACACTTAGGAAGTAGGACAACCAATCTTTCAAAAGAATATATAAAAGTGGCGTACTATATGATGCCCATTAGATTCATGTTGGTAGAACTATTTAAAATAAAATTACTTATTACATTTATTTTTTAAATATTGAGGATTAAAAACTTATCTCCTAAGATGAACATAATAATTAATTTTGCATTTAATGGTTCCCTTAATGTGAGCCCAATGTGCATGATATAGTGTCCATCTAAAAATATTGGACACAATTTATCCAATACACTTTTTCCTTGTATTATTAAAATACTTCTAGAGAAGCACCATCAGGTCTCATAAGCATAGATCTTTGTAGGTGTGCAATTTATTAGTCTATGATAGCAAGATACAAAAGTGTAGCCAATTGGACATAATTGTGTCATTAAGGATAGGATCTCGTGTGTGTTCTCCTTCAGTTGTTGAGGATAGAATCAAGGACCCATTATTAGAAGAATATCCAATCAACATGCATCAATTATAGTATAATGTCTATCACTGACAAGCTTCTACTAGCAGATAAAACTAAGCACTTCTCACTTTCTTGATTACTTTATCAATTATCAATCTCAACCCATGTTTGTCTAACTTTATTTTGTATTATTTGGTTTAGCATTTAATTAGGCATAGATTAATACCATAGAATGTGTTTTTATCCCCACAAATTTTCCAATAAATGTCCTAAGCCCCTCATAGAAGACGTGGTGTAAGCTCCTATGACATGATATACTCATGCATCAATTGTTGGAGAATGCCAAGATATGAAAGCACAAATGAACCTTCCACTAGTGAACAAAGTAGTGCACAATAGGATGTCCATCATATAAAATGAAGAGTGTGTGAATGTACAATGAGAGCCTTGCATATATAGACAAAGTAGAGGAGGTAGGTAGGTAGGTAGGTAGGACTAAACGACTAACTACCTCTCCAAATGTACAATGCATCTAAACTCAAGTGACAAATGTTTGAGAATGTGTCAAGTGTGCATGAACTAGGTGTCTCAATAGGTGAGTACATGTATCTCAAACACATGAACTGAAACAAAAAGCAAAAGGTCCCTAAGAGGAAACTTAACTAATGTGAATAGGACTCTCCTAAGTAGGCTAAAAGTTAACTAGTTTGATAGTGTCACTATTTACACTAACATCAGCTACTTTAACATCCTTCTGTAAATCCTTGATAGAAGTCATTCTTTCAATTTTCTTCATGGCTAAGACATAACACTCCCCATTATTTAAATCTTTCAAAAATAACTTAATACATAATGGAACTATATGATCTACTTCTCTTTGCAAAATAATTTAATTGATGTAAGGAATAAAAGTGCCCACTTTGCCCCTTTTACCTTTTGTTTTACTCTCAATTTTGTACTGTCTTAATTCAATGTCCTAATGCTCAATTTGGCTTGCTTTGTACACAAGTTGACCTCATCCTTGAACTTGTCACCCATGTTTGCTATCCATCACCTTAGAAATAATACAAATCTTTCCCCTTTGGATTTTCAATACCTATACTACCATGGGCATGACTCTTAACCCTTCGACGGGACTGCCCACAGTGCTTAGTCCTAACTCCAATTTCATTTTCCACTTGCCCAAGCCAACCCTTTTGAATAATGTGACAGGTACCCATCAGCTTGCACACCAGAAGACTTCGAATTGAGCACCTAGGCTTTTAAATTTAAGGGCAGCCCTAGATCATTGGTTTTCATCAAATATAATTTGCATTAACATCAGCTGACTAACATTGACTTATCATCTATGCATCTTTGCTTGGCATGTCTTCCAATCTTGGTTCATTGGCAAATGAGAATGACTTGTTATCAAGGAAGATTCACTGTGCTTCTGCATACTAGCAATCTCCCAAGGTGCTTTTCAGCACCACCCAGTTCAAACACCGGTAGTCTTGCAAGCACACAGAAACCACAGAATAGCAGAGCAAAAGACTAATCTGCCCCGCCAGGACTAAACTGCACCATGAGGACTAGTCTACACACAGCACCATCCAGGAGCAGAGCAG
>VDFB02039124.1:0-36481 GCA_007258455.2 Sequoia sempervirens
ATTGCACAAAGAAGGCCATGGAAACCAAGACAAGGTATACCACAAGACCCTTTAAATTTCAATACATCATTGCCAATCAGTAATTAGAATTTATCTACTTGGAACACCCAGCCTTGGCCAAACACTCAAAACTAATGGAAAAACCCTCAGCAATCACAAAATCCTCAAAAAAAATAGAACCATCAGGAACCAAATGTATGGCCACAACAAAATTTATAGGGCTCTAATTATAACCCTCAATGGCTAGTGCAACAAAACCAATGGCAACCACAATGACAAAAGGGCTAGAAGTGGCAACACCAAAATATGAATTACCAATAGCCTTTGTTGCCTTCTCATCCACAACAATAGTCCATCATTCCCAATCCACCAAACCCAACATCTCAACTACCAAGAATACCATAATTACTTTCCCAACCCAAACCTAACCCCAATAACAAGCCTGTCCAATAGGCCTACATTAACGAGGCTACTCAATACTATACTTGTGGGGTAGAGGAGTGATGTCCACCTCAGGTTAGGGAAAACACTGGTTGGGCCTTCATCCCCTCAAATTACTAAGATGGTGGATGGGGAACCCACTACAAAGGCTTTAGATAATTCACCTCTGGAGCTTGAGTCAAATTAGGTAAACCAAACTATTTCAAGTCTAGAGCCTCCATTCCCTAAGCATTTATCCATTCAAAGAAATCATACCCAAGTTGAGACAGACCTATTGGGTTAGCTTAAAGATGTAAGTATCAAAATTCCCCTCATTCAAGTTATCAAAGATATTCCAATTTATACCAAGACAGTAATAGACCTTTGTCTTAAAAATTCAAGGAGAAAGAGGAAGAACCCTCAAAGAGTTCATGTCCTAGGGAATCTTGCTGACATTATGCCAGGGAATATAACTGTCCCTAAATATATAGACCTTGAAAGTTCAATAGTGGATGTTAAGATAAATGAGACCTTTATCAAGAACACCTTGATTGACTTAGGGGAAGCCATTAATGTCACGACTAAGGAAACAATGCAACCATTTTAGTTAGCTAACCTTAGACCTATAACAACTGTGTTATAGTTGGTAGATAGGTGAATAGTGAAACATGAGGGGATCATTGAGGACTTAGTCCTAGCATTAGATTCATGGGAGTATCCTACAAATTTCATAGTCTTGTAGCCAAAGGATAATCTTGTAGGATATCCACTTATTTTAGGAAGACCATGGTTAGCAAAAATTGATGCATTCATAGGTTGTAGGTATGGGAACATGATAATATCAAGTTGAACTATGACCAAGAAATTGTTCCTCTATCCACCAGCCCAACCTCATGAAAATCTAGAGTAGACTATATGGCCTACCTTAGATGAAGAAGACCACTATTCCTTGCAAAATCTCATGACTATTGAACGCAACCCCTATTGAAAAATCAAGATGAGGATGAATTAATTGACCACATCATACAAAATAAATGGGGTAGAGAGCCACAACAACAAGACTATATTTCATGTCTATAGGATCCACTGCAAAATATTATACCTATAAATTCATCAGAAGAAGTATCCCAACTTTTCCATTGTCTTCTACCACAACAATATGTCCCAAACATTAGTGGACTTGACCTTTCATCTGTACAATAAACATCCAAGACATTAGAAATCTTGCTAGTTAAAAATTTGAATGTTAATAATGGACTAACTGAAGAATAACAAAATTCCATGAACACTATGTTGCAGGCACACACAACAACCTTTGCATGGGACTACCATGACATGAAGAGGATTGATCCAGACTTGTGCATTCATAGGATCTACATAAATGATGGTTTCAAGCCAATTAGACAACCCGAAAGGAGAATGAACCCTGCCTTAATAGAAATAGTTAAAACTGAGCTACAAAAATTACTTGATGCAGGCTTCATTTACCCTATTTATGATAGTCAAGGTTTCACCTTTAGTTATTGTCCCTAAGAAAGGAGGAAAATGGAGGATAGGTGTGGACTATAGGGAATTAAACTCAACCACTAGAAAGGAGCACTTTCCACTACCTTTCATTGACCAAGTACTTGATTCCCTAGCAGGTAAAAAGTACTTAGATCCTTCCTAGATGGATTTAGTGGCTATAAAAAATAAAGATAGCTCTAGAGGATGAGGATAAAATAATATTTGCATGCCCTTAGGGCACATATTCCTATTATGTTCTTCCCTTTGGAATATGTAATGCCACAACCACTTTCCAGAGGGAAGTGCTAAGTATTTTCTTAGATTATGCTCATGACTCCATGGAAATCTACATGGATGACTTCACCACATATGGAAAAACATATGAAGAAGCACTCAACAATTTAGAGAAGGTTTCAAGAACACAATCTATCTTTGAGTCATGAGAAATGTTTTATGATGATGACTCAAGGGATTGTTCTGGGGAATTTTATATCAAGTGAAGGAATTCAAGTGGATCCCCATAAAATTGAGATCATCTCTACACTTCCTGTGCCACATAAATAAAGAGATGTAAGGGGATTTCTAGGACACGCAGGCTACTATAGGAGATTCATTCAGGACTTCAAAAAAATTGTAGCACCTTTATTTGTTCTGCTCACCAAGGATATATAGTTTGAATGGACCACAGAATGTTAGTTCTCCTTTGAAGCACTTAAGACAACCTTGACAAAAGCACTTGCCTTGAGAGGGCCAAAATGGACATTACCTTTCCACATACACATTGATGCTTCTGATTTTTCTATAGGGGTAGTATTGGGACAAAAGGAAGGTAATAAGGAGTATGCTATCTACTACATCAACAAGAACTTACAAGGAGAAGAACTCAACTATACTATCAGAGAGAAAGAAATGTTGACAGTTATTTATACCATTAACAAGTTTAGGAATTACATCACCAGGTATCCAGTCTTTATCCACATAGATCACACTACAATAAGGTACTTAATGAACAAACTTGTGGCTGGAGGTAGACTAGTCAAATGTTTTCTCTTACTACATGAGTTTGATATAACAATAGTGGATAAGCCTAGGAAAGCTAATGTGGTGGCAGATTTTTTGTCTAGATTGTCCACACAACTAGAAGAAGGTGTTGTAGATGACTCTTTTCCATATGAGAATTTGTTTTCTCTCAATGTACACACCATGGTTTGCTGATATTGCAAATTACTTAGTGGCAGGGAAAATACCATCACATTTCTCTCCTATAGAAAAGAGACAACTGGTGCATAAAATATTTCCATGTTCTTGGGTAGCTGGTTATCCATTTTATACAGGTCTAGATAATATTATGAGGATATGTATAAGAGAGGATGAGGTCTTTGACATCCTAAAATATTTCCATGATGAGCCCTATGGGGGTCACTTAGCAGCCAAAAGGAAGAAATTTAAGATCTTAATATCTGGTTACTATTGGTCAATTCTCTATAAGGATTCAATAAAGTATACAAGGATCTGTGGTAGATGTCAGAGAATGGGAAAACCAACAAGGACATATGAGATTCCATTGCAACCATAGTTGGAATTCACACCATTTGACAAATGGGGGTTTGACTTTATTGGCCAATTTCACCAACATCTAATAACAAAGAGTATATTTTAGTTTGCATAGATTATCTGAAAAAGTGGGTTGAAGTCAAGGCATTACAGTTTGTAAGAGATGGAAAAGTAGCTAAGTTCTTGTATGGAGACATATTTAGAAGGTATGGAGTACCTAGAGAAATTGTGACTAATCAAGGTCCCCAATTCACTTTTGAACTCATTTCTCAATTGGTTGAAGAGTATGAAATAAGACATAGAAAATCAACACCTTATCACCCCCAAGCCAATGGGTAGGTGGAGGTTACAAACAGAGAAATTGAGAATATTTTGACCAAAATAATGTAAATTCATAGGAAAGACTAGGCAACCAGATTATCTGAAGCAGTGTGGGCCTATAGCATAACATGGAAAACAACTATAGGTCTTACACCTTATGAGCTGGTGTATGGAAAAACAACAATTCTACCAATTGAATTTGAATACAAGACACTTAGAACAACAGTGGAACTAGAAATAGACTTGACAACTGCACAAAAGGAGAGGCTACACAATATAAATGGGATATAGATGATATTAGAATGGAGGCCATGCATCATATAGAGATAATTCAAAAACAAAGGACTAAATGGCATGATCAGTTTATGAAGACTAAAGAATTCAATATGGATGACGACTTAATTATATGATTATAGATTTAAATATTATAAGGGGAAGCTACAGTCCAGATGGTTGGGACCTTATGAAATACAATATGCATTCCCCAATGGAGCAGTCAAATTGCAGACCATAGATGCAATTAGATTTTCACTACTGGTTAATGGAAACATACTAAAGATATAAAAAAATCCAACATAGAAAGATGATTTCCTTCTTTCTCTAATGCATCAATATGGTCCAAGTAGTGGCTCTGATATAGACATACTACCACAAGATAACAACTCAGTAGAAGATACCACCGATTCTCACAATGACTCAACATATGAGCTACACAACTCACCTCCTAAGAGCACTGGGATATAATTCATTATTCCACTTCACTTGCACACACAACACAAGTGACACAATCAACAATATTTTGAAGACCACTTCACTATGTAGTAGGGACCTGTAGCATTATGAATGAAAGCTTCCATAGTTTAGTTCAGGAACTGTTGATGAAGGTACCCGCAACAAATATTACCTATCAGAGAATTCAAAAATTTGCACCAAATTAATTGCATATCATTCACATTCATTCCAATTTTTCCACACATGCAACCATAAGCCTGTCATATTACTACATGCAGCTTGATCACTCCATTCCATGTTGCCTATCTCAAATTTCATGCATTTGAACTATCACTTCACATTCCATCAACCATACATACCACATCCTTTAAATCACATGCACCAACTTGTCATTTACTCCAGATCACCCATAGAAATTAACCAATGTCAAATCACAATCAAGTTGCAAACACTCTTCCAATAGATTCACACACATAGAGTTACATTCATCTAAAATGACAGGTGCACATACTAATCTTCCATAATTAACATAGATTTCCAATGCACTCAATATTTCCTTGCATTTAGTTTTGCATGATTTACACTCATTAATTTTATTTCCATAATCAATGATCATACCCTCCACCTAGTCACATGCATTAAAGTGAGGTAACTTCAAGATTTTAGTTGGGGGGAGATAGTATATATTCCAAAATTTAATTTTCGCCACCAAAAGCAAAACACAAAAAAAATACACAAACCCTTTTTGCTTTTCTACCTTTCTACATCTGCAACCTTTTTGTTGTTTTTTCCCTAAATTACAAGCCAATTTAAAGCCAATTCAAGCTGAAACAAAGGAGGACGAGACATAGCAGTTGAATTTGCAGTGGAAGAAGTGTATGCAAGTATAGTAGACAGAGGGTTGGTAGGTTGTTGAAATTGAATTTTAAGCTAAAATTTCTAGAGTTTGAGAAAAGTAAGGATATCTCATCATGGGAGGTGATATTGTCAAAAGGAAACCATTTGCACACCAGAAAGTATTGGAGGATAGGTTAGTCTTTCCCATTTTCACAAGAGTGGGATGGTTAGATTACTTTTTGAAGTTAACATAATATAATGAAGACATGACAAAGCAGTTTGTAACAACATTACAACATGATAAAGCCACTGTCAAAGGATTGAGGGTGGATGCTTCAGAGGCTGTAAATGCAGAGGTATCTAGTCTACCAAGAAATGGAGTTGAGTTCCTTGTTAGAGCTAAAATGTAGTAGCTACCAGGGAAAAATTATGGGATCTTGGAGAAAACCTTGATTCATCATCACAGGGCACCAAGATGTTGTCACTTCCATGGGTATGGGCTTCTTATGATTCTTACATTATTAAATATATCACTTGTGATGGTAGAAAATCCCTTCTATACACTGTACATTTTAAGCTTTTGAGTCACCTCCCTCACAACAAATTGGTTAATGTACCTAATTTCCTTTATAATTTGTTAAAGACAATGGGATCTGAGTATCAAAGGAAAATAAATGATTCAACTCTATCACATTACTGTTTGGTTACCATGTTAATGAAGAGAAGCCTTAGGGTTCAGTATCCACAGGTTTCTTGGGAAAGCTTTTTGATTTGTGATTACATTAATAATATTATTGAGGAGCCAGTAGTCCCAAAAAACCTAGAGTCACCTGTTGCATCTTTAAGGGAAACACCCCCTATTTCACCTTCTTCTTCTACACCTTCAAAGGTGCAGAAAAGGAAGCCCACTCAACCAAGGCATTCAAACCACCTAAAAAGGAAAGGTGCCATGAGGGGTAGTATTGAGAAACCAAAAGAAGAAGATATTGTGGCAGTAGGAACTGACTCAGAACTAAAAGACAATGTGTTTGAAAATGTGCATGTTCCCACAAAAAAGAAATGGTACATATCCACCACCTCTGACTTAGATTCAAAGGACATTTTTTTTGGAAACAAACTAGGAAAAGAACCCCAATTAGCCCTGACAGTGAGGGTTATGAGTACATAGGGGGTGGTGATCAATTTTTGAAAGATGAGGAATTATTTTTAGAGGAAAGAAATTTCAGCAAATTATTGCAAGAAGCACCAAAGAGAATCGAACAATTATAAGAATTGGTAAAAACCTATGAGAAAATGGACAAGGAAAGGGAATTGAAAATTTAGGAGTTGGAGGAATAATTGCATACTTATAGATATGGGTCAAAGTTAGACTTGCTTGCACAACTAGAAATAGTTAAAGTAGGAAAAAAAGAGCTTGCAATTGAGAATAGAAGACCCCCTTCCACAAAAACTTCAACCTATCATACAACCATGTCCCTAGGATACCAACTATGGAAAGTTACTCAAGGATTTTCTTAGCAGAAGGAGAATTGGAAGAAATAAAAAGAAACAATGGTCTTAGAGCATACTAGGATAGTGGAGAACTTAAAGATATTGAATTGAAAAGGTTAGCAATCAATGTGGAAGAAGTAGCAGATAAGGCCACCCAAATTGTTAAATGTAGACCTCTAGCTAGGACATATGCTTTGTTCTTACAAGAAAAGTTCTTAAGTTATTAGTTCAATATATTGATTAGTAATCAACTAGTTGCTATGAGTAGGAAATTTTATTTTCTAATTTTTTTTGCTAATGCCACACCAGAAGAACAAGATCAATTGTGTGAATACTAATTGCATAATTATGTTGTGCTTGAAGACATAGAATGGAACCCATTGATGTTTGTGGGAGATTTACAATTAAGGGCACTAGCATAATATTTTAGGAATGAAAAGTATAGGGGTGAAATCATGCAAGAGTATATGAAGAGAGATATATTAGTAGCTCTCCCAATTAGAAAGGAATCTAAAACCCCTAATGTGATCATAGAAGAATGGTTACAAATTTTGAAGCACAAAGGTGTAGGCATGAAAATCATGAATTTGAGAATGTAGGATTATAAAAGGATGTAGATATTGACTATTGGATGTTGCAATAATGGAAGAAGAATGAAGTGTTGTCATTGATGTAAACCAGTTAGCTAGTTATCCACTAGTTGTTGATTGTATATATCAAGGATATTGAGAAAATTGTATTAAAAGAAGGTTGTTGGTTTGGGTGCTTGTGAACTATGTTTTGTTTTGTGTTGTTTGAAGTTCAGGATATTTTTTGCTGGTTTGGATTTATCTTTGATGAAGTTTCATGGTGTATGGTTCAAGAGTTGTGTTTCCCTAGTTCTATTGAAGTTGGTTTTGGAATTTAGAAGTATTGAGCTTAATTGATCTATGTGTTTTACACTGGTATGGCTGAATGTGTGTTAAAAACTACTTTCAAAGTTGATGAAGCATGTTGGATCTATTATGGGCCCCAGTGAAGAATGTGTTTTGGGTCACCCTCATTCAAATTCCACCCTAGGATGTTTTGGCGCCGACCTTATTTGAATTTGAAGCTGGATGGACGACTTTGTATCTTTTTAAGGTTGGAGATAGTATAAATACAAAATGTGCTAGCGATGGAAATTGTACATAAGAAAAGAAGGAAGATAAGTGAAAGAGCAGACATGAATTTGATGCTATTCTTAATGTGTGTGAGTTAAGTGTGTGGTTGTTCAGTGCAGATCTTAAACATCGAGTTTCTGGATGCAGTGAGTAGAAGGCTAACTCTATCATTCATGCGAGTTGATAAGTGATTATGGTGGAATCTTTGTTGCATTGGGATTTTTGTCTCTGTGTAACAAGTCTTCTTTGTATCTTTATGGCAGTGAGTCCTTATTTCAGACAATGAGTCCTTATTTTAGGTAGTAAGCCTTATCTCAGGCAGTGAGCCTTTTTGTAATCAGTTTTCATATTATGTATTGTGTGAGTTAATCCTCACCGTTATTTTTCCATCATTGGGTTTTCCACATAAATCTGGTGTTATTGTGTTTGTGGATCTGCATTTGATGGTTAATCACTTAATTAGTTTATTTGTTAGTTCTAGTAATTAAATTTAAGGTTATAATCTATGACAACTGATTCACCCCCCTCTTAGTTTTCCTATCCAACAATTGGTATTTGAGCTTGGTTCCTTGGTGAAGATATTAATCTCTTGAGGAAGGTACAAGATGGCTAACAAAATGGTCTTTGATTCTACAAGGCTTGATGGAACTAACTATGGTATCTAGAAAGTACTAATGGAAGAATATATGGATTATTGTGGATTTGATGTAGAGAAAGCTTATAAAAATCCCTACACTCCTGCAAATTGTCCAAGTACACCTGAAGAAATTAGGGCACATGAAGTGAATAACAAGGCGAAGTTCATCTTGAAGAATAGTTTGGTACATTTCAAGTTGATTAAGGTTTAGAATTTGAAGACAACTAAGGAATTATGGGATGCTTTAGAAAGAGCACACGATGGTGATGAAAGTGAAAGAGGCAAAATTACATAATTTGGAAACATAATTGGATCTTCTACATATGACCGAAGATGAGAATGCTAAAGCCTATGTACATAGATTGGATGAGGTAGTGGCTGGAATGCGATCTCTTGGCGCTACTGTAGATGAAACTAGAATTGTAAAGAAGATTCTTAGAACTCTTCTTGACGCTTACAGTGAAAAGGTGAGTGCTATTAAGAATACTATAGACTACAAGACTTGTACTAAGGATCTGTTAGGATTTTTGACATCTTATGAAATGAGGAAGCTGAATCTAAGAAGTGGAGACAAAACAGAGTCTGCTTTTAAAACTACAGAAACTGAAGATCAATGAAGAGAACTTTGAAGAAATTGAGGCTAACTTTGTAAGAAGATTGAGAAAAGGCTTTGGTAAGTATGAAGGAAAATTTTCCTTTAAATTCTTTAGTTGTGGAGAAATTGGTCACTGTGTTGCAAAGTGTCCAGAAAGAGCTAAAAAGAATAAACAAAGATATGAGAAAGAAAGGAAAGGAAAGAAGATTAACAAAGCTTACTATGTTAATGAGAATGCTAGTATTTCAGATGAAGATTCAGAATATGAAGATCCAGATGACAATGAATGCCTGTTCTTGGCGATTAAAGATGAACCTACTTCTACTAATTTAGAAAGACAGTCAAAGGAAAGTCCTCTAAAGAAGGAAATAAATTAAGGTACAGTTATCTCTGCCCTACATGCTAAAGAGGAAAATAATTTTGGGTAAATAGTGGTTGTTCACATCACATGACTAGCGACAAGAGTAAGTTTGTAAAACTTGAAAAATATGATGGAGGTCTGGTTATGTTTGGAGATGATACTGATGCTAAAATCTATGGGATAGGTTTAGTAAGTTTTGATGGCAAGTATCATACTGAAAATGTCTACTATGTTAAGGGTTTAAGGCATAACCTATTGAGCGTTGGTCAAATGTATAGAAAGGGATATGATATTGTGTTTAAGGATGAGAAGTGTGAGTCCGGAAAGGATCTAGAACATTGATTACTACATGAAAGAAATCTGAAGGGAATATTTATTAGCTTAAAGGTGCTGATGGATGATGTTTTATGACTCAGATAAATGACAGCTGGTTATGGCACAAGGAGAATGTTTCACATGAATTTTGATAACTTGGAAAGGATTAGTACTATTCAATTTGTGAGAGATCTACCGAGAATTACAAAGCTTGTAAATGTTATCTACATGAATTGTCAGTTCAGGAAGTAGACAAGAAATCATTATAGAATAAGAGAACAATCTACTACTGGATTGTTGGATTTGGTTCATAAAAATATTTGTGGTCCCATGAGAGTGCGAAGTCTACTTGGTGAAAGTTACTTTATGATTTTAATTAATGATTATTCTAGATATACTTGGGTTACATTTTTAAGAGAAAAATCAGAAGCATTAGATAGATTCAAAGCATTCAAGGCTATGGTTGAAAATGAAGTGAATTTGAAGATAAAATGCTTGAGATATGACAGAGGTGGTGAATTCACCTCCCATGAGTTTAATATGTTTTGTGAAGTGAATGGAATAAAGAGATAGTTATCTGCTCTGAGAACTCCTCAACAGAATGGAGTTGTTGAAAGAAAAAATAGAACAGTTCAAGAAGCTGCTAGGTCAATGATCACTAAAGCTAGATTACCAAAATTTTACTGGAAAGAAGCTATTCACACTGTTGTGTATGTATTCAATCTAGTTCAGGAAAGAGAAAATAGTACAAATACTCCCTATGAGCTATGGTGTGGAAGAATTCCAACAATTTAATATTTTTAGGTATTCAAAAGCAAATGCTATATCAGAAGAGATGAGGAAACGTTGGGAAATTTTGATGCAAGAAGTGATGAAGGAATACTTATTGATTACTCTACTAAAAGCAAGGTATACAAATGTTTCAAAAAAATATTGAGGAAGATTGTGGAGAGCTTGAATATGAAGGTTGATGAAATAATGAAGAATTCTATTGATATTGATGGATATGTGTTTGATGAACATGACTGTGTGAGAATAGAAGAAATTATGGAAGAACAAGATAAAGACGAGTAGAAAGAGCAGAATGAAAGAGAAAATGATGCTCCGGTAATGTCCCCTATAACATCAAAATATGTACAAAGGAATCATTTAGAAAGTCAAATTATTGGAGACAAGACAAAAGGTGTGTTGACTAGAAGCAAAGTTGTTTCTAAAGTAAATTTGTGCTTATTCTCTAAAATTGAGTCAAAGTCAGTAAGTCAAGCCGGTGAGGGTGAACACTGGAAGAAAGAAAAGAAATAACTTTTGTAGATTGAAAAGAATCAAACTTGGGAATTGGTCCCAAGACCGGAAAACAAAAATATCATTGGATCAAATTGGGTATTTAGAAACAAACTGAATGAGAACATGAAAGTTGTGAGAAACAAAGTAAGGCTTGTGTGCAAAGGATACTCACAAATGGAAGGTATAGATTTTCAGGAGACTTTTTCCTCGGTAGCAAGAATGGAAGCTATAAGGATGTTCTTGGCATTAGCTACGTATAAAGATTTCAAAATCTATCAGATGGATGTCAAGTCAACATTTTTGAATAGTGAACTAGATGAAGAGGTCTACATGGAACAACCAAAAGGATTTTAGTTAACAGATCAACCAGATACAATGTGCAGATTGAAGAAAGATTTATATGGACTGAAGCAAGCTCCTAGAGCCTGGTATGCAAGGTTAGATAAGTACTTAAATCAACAAGAATTTAACAAAGGTACGATAGACAATAATTTGTATTTCAAGACTGAAAATGACAAAATCTAGATTGCAGTTGTATATGTTGATGGAATTATCTTTAGAGGAAATGAAAAGATGTGCAAAATTTTTGTGAAAGAAATGCAGAAAGAATTTGAAATGTCTATGTTTGGAAAGATGAATTTCCTTCTTGGGCTACAGATTAATCAAACAGAGAAAGGAATTTTCATTTTCACAATCTAAGTATGTGAGAGAAATGTTGAGAAAATTTGGGATGGATGGTTTGAAACCGGTAAGTACTCCTCTGGTAACTGGATGCAAGTTGGGAAAAGATGATGATTCACTTAAGATTGATTAGAGCAAGTATATATCTATGATTGGTGGACTACAGTATTTGACTGCTACTAGACCAGATATTATGCATGCGGTTTGTCTTGTAGCTAGATTTCAAGAAGATCCAAAGGAAACACATGTTATTGTAGTTAAAAGAATATTCAAATATTTGAAAGGCACTCCAAATTATGGATTATGGTATCCAAAATATATTGATTTTACACTCAGTGCTTATACAGATGCAGATTGGGCTGAAGTATATATGATTACAAAAAGCAACAAGCGGTGGCATTCTTCTGGATGACGGGTGGCATGGTTACAGCAATATTTATTCCTCTTGCCCACTGCTAGTTGTTATATTGTTGTTGCATCGCAGGTACAGTTTATGGATGAAATAGATACTGAAAGACATCATAGTGCTATACAGATCCTATTTCTATCTTCCTCAGCGGATAAATACGCGCAATTAACATTTTGAAGAATCTTGTGATGCACTAAGAGAAAAAGTATTATATCTTATCGCATCACTTCAAGATATAGTCAGTCATGAGAAATGAAGCCAAGCTTTGAGCATGTTTCAACAAAAGATCTATAGACACAGATATATTTGATAAGCATTTTCCTAAAATATTACTTTTGAGTATCTTCAGGGATAGCCAGTATTATTGCCCCTCCCTTACAAACCAAGATTTGATTTGGAGATGCATTAGTCTGGTGAATTTATGATCTCATTTTGGATCCTATTGCCTGTTGGTGGCTTCCCTCAGGGGGAGCAAGAAAATTTTCTAAGTGTTGTCATTATGAGTATTTTGTTTTCATGTAAAAGGAAGTTTTGATGGACATATCTTTTTCCTTTGCCATTGATGTCAAAGGGGGAGAGAAAACATGTGAAAAATAAAAAGGGAGAGAGAGCATGTGAAAAAGAAAAAAAAGGAGAGAGAGCATGTGAAAAGGAAAAGAAAGTAATGAGGAAGATGGTCTTCAAAAAGGGGAGAAGCAAAAAGGAAAAATCTTGAGAAGTACTTTTAGAACAAGTATGGTGTCTTTGATGTTTTTTCACATCATGTGTTGCCATCAATGACAAAAGGGTAGATTGTTGCAAGAATGGAAGAAGAATGAAGCATTTTCATTGATTTCAACCAGTCGTCTGGTTATCCACTAGTTGTTGTTGATTGTATATGTTGGGGATATTGAGAAAATTGTATTAAAAGAAGGTTGTTGGTTCTGGTGCTTGTGAACTATGTTTTGCTATGTGTTGTTTGAGGTCCAGGATATTAGTTGTTGGTCAAAATTTCTCTTTGATGAAGTTTCATGGTGTATGGTTCAAGAGTTATGTTTCCCTATTTCTATTGAAGTTGGTTTTGGCATTTGGAAGTATTAAGCTTAATTGATCTGTGTTTTACATTGGTATGGCCGACCATGTGTCAAACACTACTTTTGAAGTTGATGAAGCATGTTGGATCTATTATGGGTCCCGGTGAAGCATGTGTTTTGGGTTTCCCTCATTCTAATTCCACCCTAAGATGTTTTGGCGCTGACCTAATTTGAATTTGATGTTGGATTGCCAACTTTGTATCTTTTCAAGGTTGGAGATAATATAAATACAAAATGTGCTAGCGATGAAAATTGTACATAAGAAAAGAAGGAAGATAAGTGAAAGAGCAGACATGAATTCGATGCTATTCTTAATGTGTGTGAGTTAAGTGTGTGGTTGTTCAGTGTGGAGCTTAAATGCTGAGTTTCTGGATGTAGTGAGCAAAAGGCTAACTCTATCGTTCATGCGAGTTGATAAGTAATTGTGATGGAATCTTCATTGCATTGGGATTGTTGTCTCTCTATAACAAGTCTTCTTTGTCTTGTTTGTCTCTCTGTGGCAGTGAGCCCTCTGGGTTGTAGCCCTGTGGACAGTGAGTCCTTATTTCAGATAGTGAGTCCTTATTTTAGGCAGTGAGCCTTATCTTAGGTAGTGAGCCTTTTTGTAATTGGTTTTGATATTCTCTATAGTGTGAGTTAATCCTCACCCTGGTTTTTCCCTCATTGGGTTTTCCACGTAAATTTGGTGTTATTGTGTTTGTGGATTTGCATTTGATGGTTAATCACTTAAATAGTTTTATGTGTTAGTTTCGGTAATTGAATTTAAGGTTATAATCTGTGACAACTAATTCACCCCCCCTCTCAGTTGTCCTATCCAAGATTGGACTGATTAATCATTCCTACCAGTTTGTGCAAGAAGGATGAGACAATTTAACCCCTGAGTTGCAGAGGAAAGAACCCCACTCTGTTTATAATTTTATGGCCATGCTTGAGAGAACACGTAGGTATATGGATATTGCTAAGGACAAAGGACTTGAATGGGTACCACTCACCTTCTAGCCACCAATGCTTCTATACTTGGTACCACATTGGACAAGGGAGAAGAATGAGGAATGTGAGAGAGTAGAGGTTACCAAAATGGCTAGACTTGCATGCTATAGAGGCTTTTATTTGAAATAGGTCAAAGGAGTGGATGTTCTTATAGATCTCAAGGAAATCAATTTGCACTACAACCTCTAGCCCTAGTTGATTTGCTTGAGGACAAGCAAATGGGTAGTTTGGGGGAATGACGAGTCTAGTTATTAGTTAGTTTTATGATATTTTTATACATGTTCATAGACATTCTTAGACACTTATCTTATACATATTACTACACTATGCTATCTTTTATACTCATTATACAAACTTGAACATGATTTAAAGTATATGGAAACATGGTTATGATGTGATTGTTATTGCATAATTAGTGTGTGAATATGTAGGAATTGTAATGGATATATGTGTTTAGCTATGATTTTTAGTATTGTGTACATGTTTTATGAACTACCTCTTTGTAGCCAAGGAGCTAGAGGAGGTAGACTATTGCTCGCATCAACTATGAGGTGTAGCCTGCAGCCAAAGGAGTTTCTAGACAATAGAGTAGGGGAGGTTCCAGAATAAGTTGAGCGCAACAATTACAACATGAAGGCACTTAATAAAGATTATTGTGCGTCATTATTACATTAAATAAGGATGCTGAAGGAGAACCTTGTTACAGTTAGGAGTCTAACGTGACTGATTCAAACAATCCACTTTCTAGTTTTGTTACAACAGAGTCACAATTCTATGTGGACTCTTCTTCCTTTTTTAGTTATAGTTTAGATTGCTTAGTCTTTATCATGCTCTAATATTTAGGGAATGGTGATTTATGATTTCAATTTAGCATCCTTGCTTTAATAAACTCCCTTGTGCCAATGTGTATGAATCGTTGGTTGAGGCATAGGAGTTAGTTAATTGTTCAATAGCAAATATAGTTGCCAAATATTTTTTAGTTATTTGTTGTTCTTACACAAACAATGTTTATTGCTCAATCATGGTTTCATGAATAAGATATTCTAGTAGAATCTTATGTGATATTATGAAGTTGTGCAATGAATTGTTTTGAGTTATTATGATTGAATTAATCTAAGAATATAGATTTGGGTTGGATTAGTGGAGACAATCACTTGAGCAAGGGCCACTCAAGGTAATTGTCCCTCACTTCATTTTTTGTATAATTACTTTTGTTATAGCAGTTATTTCATAGATGCATGTTGTGTTAATTAGATTCCTTGTGTTACAGTTGTAAATGGATTCATGAACAATTCTTGTTTCACATTTATGCCTTAGTTTGGTTAAGATTGTTTTACTCTAGAGTGTAGGTTTAGTTAACAATATTAGTTAGATTCCAACATTCATTTCTTGACAGTAAATTAGTCACAGTCTTATACTATAGGTACCCATAGCAATAGTGCCAACATGACTTGTTTTACTATTATGCATTTTTATGACTTCTTAGCAAGTGTAAATACTTGTGCTATGATGATTTAGGTAATTCTTAAGTCTTTGAAAGCACATACAGTGCCAGTACCATCACAAACTTACTAACCCTAGTTGATAATTCCATGAAGGTCTTTCTAAAGGTTCAAGTGGACTGTTCAACTAGGTTTCCCCTCTGAATTGTGTGATTGCCACCAAGTTTACTAGACATTAGTAGGGACTCTAAAAATAATATGGATAGATTTGAGGGAGTGGATGATATAATTTCATGGACTATGTCGCATAGAATAAGATTCCTCATGCTAGATGTACTATGATCGATGTGCTAAAACCATTATGGAAAAATGTACCAAATTCATGGGAAGTGGTAGGGTAGGGTTTGTGTTCTCAGGGGTATAGATTTGATAGTAGAATGTAGTAAAAGATTCATGTAATGAAGGATGTTCAAAAGGGATGGACTGTAAAGAAAGTGAGGTTTTTTTGTCCAAAGTATGTGTGGATATTTTTTTCCCTATCCTTATCAAGATCAAAGGGAGGGTGGGTGGATTGGATGGGATGAAGGAGATAAGAAGTATTAGCTGGGATGGAGTGGATGAAGCTTGCCACCAAGTGTAGAGTTAAAATGGGTGGTGGATTTATAAATGAAAATTATTTGTCAAGTTTTCATTATGGTGCTTGCCCAAAGCACCGCAAGGAGTGGATTTCACCATTATATGGATTATTACTTTTTTTATTTTTTTTATTTTTGATTTTATTTTTACATTGGAGAGTTATTTTGGATTTTTGATGCGAGTGGGGATTAGATAGATGGGGATGTAGATGGAGGATTGGGATAGATGGAGATGGGGACTTGAGAATCTATATTCATACCAAGGTAAGAGGATCTTGTGTTAAATGACTATTGCATGTTCGTAGAAACCATGTTGATTGGTATATGGGCTTCTCTCAAGGAGAAACATGATGTCATTGGAGTTGGGATGAGAGAGGATGATATTGATGGAAATAGAGTGGTAGGTTGGTTGGATGGAGGATAGGTGGATCATGCAAAGACATGGAATAGGATGTGATGGAGGATATATGTTTGATAATAGATTGGATAATGAAAGGAAGGGGTGATGGAAGGGTGGGGGAAATATAATAAGGTTGAGGTTAACTAGGAATAATATTTGCACACAATGTGATGGATTGGGAAGCTTTTGATTTGGGATTATGGATGATGGAGATTTAGGATGTGTTGGGATAATATATTTTTGGGCCAAGACAGGTGATTTTAGGATTACCATTTTGGGTTTTTAGGGACTCAAAGGGAGTTAGGATTAATGGGATTTTTAACATGGGTGTGAGAAGGAGGATATGTATTTTGGGATTTGGGGATAGAATTAGACTTTGCAAATATAGATTTGGATTCTCAACTTAGATTTATTGTTTATTTTTGCTCGGGGATCCACATTATCTTTTCTTGTGCTTTTGAATTGGTGGGCATTTGTCACCTTATGGATCTATTTAGATTTTGGATCAAATTTGGATTTGTTGTTTAATGTCGAGGCTTGGATACGTGGCGATCCTTAGATTTTGATGGGTTTTTTGGCTTTATATGCAGTGGCATCTAAAGTGCTTCTAAAGTTGAAAGTGTGGTCCCATGGGGAGATGGTATTTTGGAATCCCATGAGCTTAGTGATAGCTAACATCATTTTACAATAGGTCCAATGATGTGTGTGAATTTATTGGTCTTGATTAAGGATTATAGGAGGGATGTTTATGATGTATTTTAGGGATAGGGTGTTGAACAAGACAATTGAGAGGGGGGTGAATCAATTGTCACCTAATTAAAAGATTTAACCATATATTGAAACTAGATCCAAATACTGCATGAAGGATCCATTAATAAATGCAAACCTGAAAGTCATCACATAAACACAGTAACACCATATTTATGTGGAAAACTCAATGAGGGAAAAGCCACGGTGAGGATTAACTCACACTATAGAGAATATCAGAACTGATTACAAAAATGCTCACTACCTAAGATAAGGCTCACTGCCTAAAATAAGGACTCATTGTCCATAGGGCTACAACTTGGAGGGCTCACTACCACAAAGATACAAAGAAGATGGCTCACTGTCAAAATAAAAAAGTTATGGCTTACTTCCAAAAAAGAACTGATGAATTGCACCTTTTCTTGTGTTGAATTGAGTTACAGATGAAGTTCTATAAAGATAGTACTGCTTATCAAAAGTCACTCAATACTTCTGATTTGATCACACACTTTTTGTCTTCTCTTGATTCACTTATTCTAATCTGCTGCATCCACACATTTTTTTGTCTCTATGCCCTTCTTGCATAACCTCACATCTCCTCTCTTTTCTGGAGAGACACATATGTGTATATATATATTACACATCAATTAGGTCATCCAAAACATCCATAAAGTATTACACACGCTAAGTTGGCCAAGATCTTCAAATATTTGACTCATAGTTTGTCACACGATAGGAACTAGACCTAAAACCATCATATCAGACCACACATAACAATCATATACAATGTGAAGCAACCAGTAAATGAGTCATATATGCACTACTTTGTTGACATCAATGAAAACCATTTGATGCAACCTTCAACCTCCAACAATCTCCCCCTTTGCATTGATGGCAACACAAGATGTGAAAATCCAACAACAATGTTCAACCTTTGTAAATATTTTAATGAGATGAAATGATTTTCATTTTTCTCATGCTTCCTTTCTCCCTTTTTCACATGCTCTCTCTCTCCCCCTTTGACATCAATGACAAAAAAAGTTCTTTCTCTCCTTTACTTCAAAAAGTTTACAAAAAGTTTATAAAAAATGATTCCTTACCCCAATCCTTCTTTCCTTAAAATATTTCCTTGTATTTTTCTTTCAATTCTAGAAGAATTTTCTTCCAGGAATCCACTGCCATCCTGATGTATAGACAAATACTATTGTTCTTCGCTATTGAATCAATTGTTTCTAGAAGAGTATCCAGAATAGCAATATTTTGTGCATTTTTCTCAGTGTCCACCAAGAGACCAGAAAGTTGTTCCAATCTTAACTCAATTATCTCTTTGACTTTCCAAAAGGTCTTCACAATACCATCCCTTTGTACCAAGATGACTGCAAGATCAGATTGTAAGGAATTGATCCCTTTTTTTTGCGTTCCATCCTTGTCATTAAGAACATCATATGTTTTTCCAATAGAGTTCAATTCATGCCCAATAGTATAAATTTTTGTTCCACAGTTCCCAATAACAGTAGGCCATCAAAGATAATACCTGTTGACGTCCCTTTTGGTACAATCAACATGCAAACAAAATATTGCTACTCTGTTTCTCCTGAAAGAGAAAGGCAACACATGGATGCCTTAGCTCCCAAGGTCTTTGTAGTTGGTTCTCAACTGTGCTGATGTCCCTCAGTGGTCAATGTAACAGTAATGTTCAAGGGGCCTGTTGGTGTTGAGCTTTTGGACTGTTCTGGAGTTAAACACGAAATTAAATCTACTCTAACCAGGGTTTTTAAAGAAATAGAAAAATATGGATCAGGGCCTTGAGACAAAAAAGAATGACACTTCATCCGAATTAACTAGACCTGTCACCTTCCAAGGAATTCCTAACTAAGGCTGGAGAACAAAATAAACTTGTGACTAACACACAGTTCCATTCATTCACAGTGCTGATTTCAACAGCAGATTGCAAATTGCCATTCAAGTAAAACATAAAACCAAACTTCATCCCTTGAAAGCTTCTCAAATCAGATGATTAATTTAAGAAAAACACCATTCTAGAACACAAAATGAAGTAGATTAAGATCTGGTTGCTTCTACTGTCAGTGAGACAGATAAGCAACATTTACAAATCTGGCACAATCACCAGTGTACATAAAATCTGTGACTCCAAGTTGTTTCCATTTACACTAAGAAAACTAAAAGATACATTAGTCTTCTACTTAATTTAACTCCTAGCTACCAGTTCTACTCCTACTACTTTGTGCTTCTAACCTATAAATTCTCTACAAGTTCTCCCCTTTACAAAGAGGCAAGAATGCCTTATATACAGAACGTATAAAAAAGAAATGTGTTGTCCCCCTGTATTAGGGTTTACAAAATATCTGCAGACTGCAGGAGAGTTGACTCTCAGATCTTTTAAAGAAAGTCGGTCGTGCATTCAATGTGAATCCTCGTTGTCCATGCTGATGAAAGATTTCTGGGAAAGATCTATAGATCTTTTACTGCTGCAACATTAACTCTTCTGTCTCCGTGTCCATCTTTGAACTCTCTTGAAGTCCGCCTTGAATGCTTCAGAATATCCCCATTAATACTAATCTGTTTCTGCCAGTGGTCACTACAGCTGTCCCTATGACTCATAGTTTCTTCTTTCCTTCAGCCTTTCTTCATGTTTTGGACCTTTCTGTACGTTGACCGTCTCCTAGAAGCACCACTGGGCCTCGTTGTAGATCTTTGCATTTTGCCCGAGCTGATCCATCGTCACTTGTTCTCAGAAAGAATCCATCTAGCCTTCATTATGTTGGTCTTCCACAGGGGCGGTCAATTGATCAAACTGTCGCAGGTCAGCCCTCTTAGCTCCTCCTGATTGGTTAGACATACACCACGTGAGCTTCTCGGGTGGTCAAAGGTGGTTCAAATGGCATTGCATGTCGGCGAGACACTCATCGTGTCTCCCCGATGCGATTATCGCTTTTAGCAACTATCGACGTAGCATAAGACAGTCGACGAGACCTTTCGGCGAGCTACATAAGTTATACCGAGCTCCCAAAGACCATCGGCAAGACTCCTTACTATCGGCCAGAGGCTTTGGCAAGTTATCCTTGGTTATACCGATGCCTCCTTCACTGGGAAACCCATTGATGTCGGCAAGACCTTCAATGAACTCCTCATTCTTGTCGAGCCCACCTTCTTCCTCTATGAGCTCAACCTCTTTTCCTTTCGGCGTGACTTTCTTCCTTCGACAAGACCTTTTGGTGAAGGTATGATCCTTGGCTGAGCTCCATTTCTTTCAGTGGGACCCCACTTTATGTCGGCATGACCCCATAGCGACACCCCCTCATTTGTTTGGAGTCTCCCCAAATTCCTCTTGTTGACCTTCTTGCACTAGCTTCTCTTTTTGTTTCGGCGTGACCTTCATGAGTCGGTGAGACATTACACCAAGTCCCATATCCTTTGGCGAGCTCATCTTTCTTCTCCCTGAGGGGATACCCTGTCGGTGTGACATTTCTTAGTCGTCGAGACCTTTTACCGAAGCCACCCGTTTCACTGATGCCGCTTTACTTCGGCAAGAGTTCACCTCGTCGGTGAGACATCTTGCTGAACTCACTTTTCTCTCGGTGAGATTCCTCCCTGTTGCTGAGACTTCCTTTGGTTGGCAAGACTTTACACCGATCGAAGCTTCCTTTTGCCGAATTCTACTGTCGCCAAGACCTCGTTGTAGTCACACCAATGTGATTTCTTTGTTCCAGATGTGTCGCCATAGCATTCTCTTGTCGGGGAGATGTCCTATAGAAACCTCTTGTCTCGGCGAAAGCCTCTGCATGTTCTTTCTTTGGCTGCCGAGACTTATTAATTCTCTCACCGAAGACCACTGATAGAATCCCTCGCGCCATGTCGGTGTGACTGGAGCCGTTCGGTGAGACACTATTGCGATGCAGTTGAGTCTTGCCGAAGTGTTTACTTATTGGCAGTCGGTAAGACATTGCGGACTCGTTGAGACTTTATACCGACGAACAGATCTCTTCGCGAAGTGCTTGTTTGTGGTGCGGTAGTCGGTGAGACTTTATGAATTCGCCAAGACTTCTTGGTGAAGAGAAAACCCTTTGCCAATGTATGGATCCTTCTACCACCGGTCGATGAGACATGAAGAACTCACCGAGACTTTTCTCCGAAGGAAACCCCTCATGCCGATGGGAAACTCCATGTCGCCAAGATGATGACCTCTGTCTTGCTGATAGATGCCTACATATGAATTCCACTCGCTATGACAGTCTCGAGGTCTTGCCGATAGGCAACATAGATGCATATCTACATAATGCACTGGTAGTCGGTAAGACACCTGCAAGGTCTTGCCGACTTTTGACTTATCTAATTTTTAGGACCAATTGGATTGAGGGATGCCTTCCAACTGAGCTCCCTTGACAAATATCATCTTGCATGTGATTTAATCCTGCATTATAGAGAAAACCACAGTAAAGATCACGCAAGCAGAAGTTAATTAATCAAAATCATCATTAAAATGAATCCTATGTCAGTAGGGTACTGTTAAATCTTTGAACAAAATGATCATACAAATAGTTCGGGTTTCAGGCCAACCTGCGAAATCCAAGCCAGGGAGGAATTTCAGAGAATTCTGAGTCAGGCGAATTCCAACAGAATAAACATGAAAACACCCATTAGAAACTTAATCCGATCATTATCAATCAAGGAACAACATGTGAGATCTCAAAATAACATCAATTAATCGTAAAATGCATCATCATTTATTAACTAGCCCTGCTACTCCATACTTCTTCACATTCCATCAGATTCCGGGGAAATCCACGCGGGATAGATTTCCGCAAAGGAGAAGACATTCTGGCAAACTCGGAAAAAACAAGGAACAACGGATTTTGGGAAAATCCAGAGGAGAAAGAAATCCACGAAAATCTGGTCCACGCAGATTTCCGTGAAGACCGAAAATCCCCAAACAACAACGCTCAGCCATAGTTCAAGCGAGATCCAGGAAAATTCAGATGGGGTGGAAAATCCCGAACTCAGGAGAAAACCCGAATTCCAACTGAGGCAAAACCATCTTTGACAAAACCAGAAGACAAACTCAGGTAGAAAACCAGAAGAACCACCAAGGGGAAAGCAAGTAACCAAAAGCAAAAAGAAACCCAAAAGAAGAAAGGGGGACCCATTTTGATCCAAAACAAAGTGGGGTGGTTATGCAAGGCATAACAAATGGCGACTCGATTGGGAAAATGGTTTAACCATTTTCATGAATTTGAAGGATTCAGCTACCCAAAACTCCTTGTTCATGAACATCACAACTCCAGTTGGGTCAGTTAAAACAAGCAAGGTTAAGCTAGAATCTCAAATGTAAGCCAATAGTAACTAGCCTTGAATCTATGTGTGTGCTTGATAGTGTATCACTCTCTCATGAAGTTTTCTTCATCTTTTGGACAACAACGTGTAAGATTTGGACTACATGAGTTCATTTCCTTTAGCTGTCGTGCAATGATATCCTGGGCATTGCTCCGCTGCCAGTCAGGCGTCCATAGCCTCGACGGAGATACCTCTAGTTTTCTCATAGCATTTCTCTACTGCCAGTCAGGCGTCCATAGCCCCGGTAGAGATACTAGAATCACCCATTCATATTGAGTCTTCTTTCTCTTTCAGATAATTCTTTTCTCTCTTTTTTTTTGTTTTCTCATAGAGTTCCAGATATTTAATTCAATTCCTTTTCAATATGTCAGATATTTAACATCCGATCTAGGTTGAAAACTACCATGGACCTCATGACAGCACTTGGGAAATCAGATTTTTCACTCAAATCTTACAACATTGCCATCCTAGGACAAATATACCATTACAAGAGGAGATGATCTTATTGATTTGTGATAGATTCAGAGGAGCTAGTGAAGGTTATTTACTTTGCACCTTGTTTTCAAAATGTTCCACAACTTTTATTGACAATGGGCATGAAACAAGGAGTTTAGGACAAAATCATCTGACCAGAAAGCCTAAAAATATCTAAACCACCTCCCTCCTAATGACCAAAGTACACCTGGGATAACAACCACCATTTGAAGATGGAAAGAAACAGAGAAACCCCAAAGGACAAAACAAAATAGAAACCAAAAGAACCAAGGAAGCAGAAAGACAAAAAGAAAAGGAAGAACAAGCAAACAACAAATTATTTACAAACATAAGCAAAAGAAAAATATTTACAAACATAAAAACAAACTATCTACAAATGAAAACAAAGAGAATAGGAAAAGGAAAAAGACAAAACAAAGGAAAACTAACTAAACCAAAAACTGGCACTAACCTATCCTAATCCTAAACTAACTCAAAAGCTAAGCTTTACAAACACAAACCTATAAAAAATTATACATTGAATTGACTGATTTTTCATTATGTGCAACAATCTTAACTTACTAGGCACAGTTCTAAGCCTAGCAAATTTATCTTTATACTCAGAAATATAAAGTTTATAGGCAATAAGTTCATTCTGAGGGCATAAAGCTTGAAATATTATCAACTGTGGGTTCTCAGTTTTTTCATGATTTACCCACAAACATGTTTTACTATCCCCAACGTCATAATCAAACTAAAAATTATTAAAACACAGAGGATAATGAAAGGACACCACCTGATTCAGAAGATTTCTAGTTACCAGTGCAAGCTTGTGTTGTATGATCTCCTCTTCACTAGGTCTCAGCTCATGGAACACCACTGAATCAAGATTCAGCTTGCAGTCAGGATGTTCACTCACCAGCATCTCTGTATTCATCTTGGGCACTGAGTCAATTTTTTTTTGAATTTCTTGAGATGAAGTCTCACTTTCAACTTTCTCTTGAAACATGTCATCCCCTAGGGTTTGAGAATCTGCTTCCAGCTTATCACCATTGATGTCAAGGATACTTGCACATGTTGAACAAGGATTTCCTTCGAGCTCATTTGAACACACGGAGTCAAAGTCAGGAAAGCACTTTCTCAATTCAGATTCCTCCACCAACACATGTGAGTAAACATAATCAACATCAATAAAAGACTCCCTGGTCTCATTCTCTTCACCATATTGAAGAGATTCAACTTCTGAGATAACCTCTTGGTCCTTTCCTTGGCATCTCTCTGCTTCATCCAAATGTACTCCGTCATGAACTTCTTCAGGGAACAATCAACTGATCTGCACATCTACTTGAATTTCTTCGCTTAAAATTTCATGCTGACATTTAAGTCCTTGACTTTGACCACGAGATTCATTGGCAATCTCATTTTGAAGCATGTCACCTATTTCAATCCGCCCACCACTTAAATCAGCAGAGTCATCTTCTTGTGTTAACCCACCAACGTGTGTTTCATCCTCATTCACCATCATGAAAGAATCTATGAATGCATCGATGAATCCATACTCCACTTCCATCAGGTTTGCACTAGGTAGAGGAGCTTCATCAGTTGTGGAATCCATCTCACTGCAAGGATCAAGGTCATCAAAAGATATGGAAGAATTGAACCTCTTCACACAATCACTCTCATCATTTTGGATGAACTGATTATCATTTTTGTGTGTACTAGTTGTCTCATCCTCTCCATTGTGGTGCAATGAACAATGCTTTGGAAGATGACTGAAAAGAGATGATATGGTTATAACTTCATTATCGAGTGAAGTACTCAACTCTATGATTGGATTTTGCAGGAGTGAATTCTCCCAATGGTCTTGTGTGCGATTGACCTGATATGGGGTGTCGGAGAATGTGGTGCTTGGAACCTTAGGAAGGTCATAGCTTCTTGGTGAGAATGATTGCATCTTGGCAGGGATGGTGGGTGAAGCAGCATAAGGTTGGAGATGATGGCAGTTTGCAAGCACAAGAGGATTATAACCCTGAGTTTGGCTATTTGAATTTCTAGTGTCACATCCAAATTGTGCCAATAAGAGAGTTATTTTCAATGCATCACGCAAGGATGTAGCCTCACCACAACCTCAGACTTTGGTTGCAAATGAAAGGTTTAAACCCCAATAATAATGTTCTATCAGTACATGATCATCCACAACCAAACCTAAAGATTGAACCCTTTGATACATAAACAGGAATCTGTGATTAAATTGATAAATGGGTTCTAATGGTATCATTTTTGTAGTTGCAAATTCATGTAAGGGGTGTAGTGCATGAGGATCAAACTGATCTAAAAATAAGATTTCCAGTTCTGTCCATGAATAAATAGATTCTAGTGACAGATTATCATACCATTGCCTGGCTGAACCTTGAAGTGTTCTGATGAACAATTGACAGACGACATCCTCATGCTGAACCTGGAGAAAAGTAAGTACGTGCTTGCAAGCTTCGACATGTTCAGAAGCATTTTGCCCATTGTTAGGGAAAAATAATGGAAGCCGATCATACAGGTGAACAGGGATTTCATGAACAAATCCTGGTATATACAAAGGGCTACCCATTAGAGCTAGGTTTTCCAAGACCTGGCCCACTCCAACTCACAATAATCCAAAATTACTCATCAAGCCCTCCTTCTAGCGCCAGTTCCTATTGACGTCCCTTTTGGCACAATCAACATGAAAATAAAATATTGCTACTATGTTTCTCCTGAAAGAGAAAGGAAACACATGGTAGGGAAAAATAATGGAAGCCGATCATACAGGTGAATAGGGATTTCATGAACAAATCCTGGTATATACAAAGGGCTACCCATTAGAGCTGGGTTTTCCAAGACCTAGCCCACTCCAACTCACAATAATCCAAAATTACTCATCAAGCCCTCCTAGCGCCAGTTCCTGTTGACGTCCCTTTTGGCACAATCAACATGAAAACAAAATATTGCTACTTTGTTTCTCCTAAAAGAGAAAGGCAACACATGGATGCCTTAGCTCCCAAGGTCTTTGTAGTTGGTTCTCAACTGTGCTGATGTCCCTCAGTGGTCAATGTAACAGTAATGTTCAAGGGGCCTGCTGGTGTTGAGCTTTTGGACTGTTCTGGAGTTAAACACGAATTTAAATCTACTCTAACCAGGGTTTTTAAAGAAATAGAAAAATATGGATCAGGGCTTTGAGACAGAAAAGAATGACACTTCATCCGAATTAACCAAACCTGTCACCTTCCAAGGAATTCCTAACTAAGACTGGAGAACAAAATAAAATTGTGACTAACACACAGTTCCATTCATTCACAGTCCTGATTTCAACAACAGATTGCAAATTACCATTCAAGTAAAACATAAAACCAAACTTCATCCCTTGAAAGCTTCTCAAATCAGATGATTAATTTAAGACAAACACCATTCTAGAACACAACATGAAGTAGATTAAGATTTGGTTGCTTCTACTGTCAATGAGACAGATAAGCAACATTTACAAATCTGGCACAATCACCAGTGTACATAAAATCTGTGACTCCAAGTTGTTTCCATTTACACTAATAAAACTAAAAGATACATTAGTCTTCTACTTAATCTAACTCCTAGCTACCAGTTCTACTCCTACTTCTACTTTGTGCTTCTAACCTAGAAATTCTCTACAAGTTCTCCCCTTTACAAAGAGGCAAGAATGCCTTATATACAGAACGTATAAAAAAGAAATGTGTTGTCACCCTGTATTAGGGTTTACAAAATATCTGCAGACTGCAGGAGAGTCAACTTTCGGATCTTTTGAAGAAAGTCGGTCGTGCATTCAATGTGAATCCTCGTTGTCCATGCTGATGAAAGATTTCTGCGAAAGATCTATAGATCTTTTGCTGCTGCAGCATTAACTCTTCTGTCTCCGTGTCTATCTTTGAACTCTCTTGCAGTCCGCCTTGAATGCTTCGAAATATCCCCATTAATACTAATCTGTTTCTGCCAGTGGTCACTACAGCTGTCCCTGTGACTCATAGTTTCTTCTTTCCTTCAGCCTTTCTTCATGTTCTAGACCTTTCTGCATGTTGACCGTCTCCTGGAAGCACCATCGGGCCTTGTTGTAGATCTTTGCATTTCGCTCGAGCTGATCCATCGTCACCTGTTCTTAGAAAGAATCCATCTGGCCTTCATTCTGTCGGTCTTCCACAGGGGCGGTAAATTGATCAAACTGTCGCAGGTCAGCCCTCTTAGCTCCTCCTGATTGGTTAGACATACGCCACGCGAGCTTCTCGGGCGGTCAAAGGTGGTTCGAATGGCATTGCATGTTAGTGAGACACTCATCATGTCTCCCCAATGTGATTATCACTTTTAGCAACTATCGGCGTAGCATAAGACAATCGGCAAGCTATAGAAGTTATACCGAGCTCCCAAAGACCATCGACACTACTCCTTACTGTCGCCCATAGGCTATGGCAAGTTATCCTTGGTTATATCGATGCCTCCTTCACTGGGAAACCCATCGCTGTCGGCAAGACCTTCAGCGAACTCCTTCTCATTCTCACTGAGCCCACCTTCTTCCTCTATGAGCTCAACCTCTTTTCCTTTTGGCGTGACTTTCTTCCTTCGCCAAGACCTTTTGGCGAAGGTATGATCCTTGGCTGAGCTCCATTTCTTTCAGTGGGACCTCGCTTTATGTTGGCATGACCCCATAGCGATGCCCCCTCATTTGTTTAGAGTCTCCCCAAATTCCTCTTATTGACCTTCTTGCGCCAACTTCTCTTTTTGTTTCGGCATGACCTTCATGAGTCGGTGAGAAATTACACTGAGTCCCATATCCTTCGGTGAGCTCATCTTTCTTCTCCCTGAGGGGATACCCTGTCGACGTGACATTTCTTAGTCGCCGAGACCTTTTACCGAAGCCACCCGTTTCGCTGATGTCGCTTTACTTCGGCAAGAGTTCACCCCGTCGGTGAGACATCTTTCCGAACTCACTTTTCTCTCGACGAGCTTCCTCCGTGTTGCTGAGACTTCCTTCAGTCGGCGAGACTTTACACCGACCGAAGCTTCCTTTTGCCAAATTCTGTTGTCGCCAAGACCTCGCTGTAGTCACACCGATGCGATTTCTTTGTTCCAGATGTGTCACCGTAGCATTCTCTTGTCGGGGAGATGTCCTATAGAAACCTCATGTCTCGGCGAAAGCCTCCGCATGTTCTTTCTTTGGTCACCGAGACTTTTTAATTCTCTCACCGAAGACCACTGATAGAATCCCTTGCGCCATGTCGGTGTGACTGGAGCCGTTTGGTGAGATGCTATTCCGATGCAATTGAGTCTTGCCGAAGTGTTTTCTTACTGGCAGTTGGTAATACATTGTGGACTCGCTGAGACTTTATACCAACGAACAGATTTCTCCGTGAAGTGCTTGTTTGTGGTGTGGTAGTCGGTGAGACTTTATGAATTCACCAAGACTTCTTGGCAAAGAGAAAACCCTTTGCCGATGTATGGATCCTTCTGCCGCCGGTCGGTGAGACACGAAGATCTCACCGAGATTTTTCTCCGAAGGAAACTCCTCATGCCGATAGGAAACTCCATGTCGCCGGGACGATGAGCTCTGTCTTGCTGATAGATGCCGGCATATGAATTCCACTCACTGTGACAGTCTCGAGGTCTTGCTGATAGGCAACATAGACACATATCGACATAATGCATTGGTAGTCGGCAAGACACCTGCAAGGTCTTGCCAACTTTTTCCTTATCTGATTTTTAGGACCAACTGGATTGAGGGATGCCTTCCAACTGAGCTCCCTTGAAAAATATCATCCTATATGTGATTTAATCCTGCATTACGGAGAAAACCACAGTAAAGATCGCGCAAGTAGAAGTTAATTAATCAAAATCATCATTAAAATGAATCCTATGTTAGTAGGGTACCGTTAAATCTTCGAACAAAATGATCATACAAACAGTTTAGGTTTCAGGTTGACCCGCAGAATCCAAGCCAGGGAGGGATTTCAAAGAATTTTGAGTTAGGCGAATTCCAACGGAATAAACATGAAAACACCCATTAGAAACTTAATCCAATCATTATCAATCAAGGAACAACATGTGAGATCTCAAAATAGCATCAATTAATCGTAAAATGCATCATCATTTATTAACTAGCCCTGCTACTCCATACTTCTTCACATTCCATTAGATTCCGGGGAAATCTGCGTGGGACGGATTTTCGCGAAGGAGAAGACATTCTGGAAAACTTGGAAACAAGGAACAATGGATTTCAGGAAAATCCGGAGGAGAAAGAAATCCGTGAAAATCCGGTCCACATGGATTTCCGCGAAGACCGAAAATCCCCGAATGACAACGCTTAGCCGGAGTTCGAGCGAGATCCGGGAAAATGCGGATGGCGTGGAAAATCCCGAACTCAGGAGAAAACCTGAATTCCAACTGAGGCAGAACCAAACTTTGACAAAACCAGAAGACAAACTCAGGTAGAAAACCAAAAGAACCACCAAGGGGAAAGCAAGTAACCAAAAGCAAAAAGAAACCAGAAAGAAGAAAGGGGGACCCATTTTGATCCAAAAAAAAGTGGGGTGGTTATGCAAGGCATAACAATACCTATACACACTGTTTACACTCTTGATGCAGTTATTCAATTCATTTATATTCCTAGTCAACCTCTTTTGTGCATTTTAACATATTTCTTCTAAAGCCAATTGAATTTCATCTTTTTCTACTATTTCACTAGGCGACTGTTCCCTTAATACGTCTTCAATCTATTCAATCAATACTTGTCAATTCACTTATATAAATAGAATTATGAATTATGTAAATAGCCAAAGCGTCTGTAATCTCATCCTATTCATATGATAGTCGAGACAACCATATATCTCCAATCTTCTTCATTCCACTAGGTTGCTCAAGAAACTTTAACATCTTTTCTTTAGTAACATCTCCTTCATCATCATCTGTTGATACTAGATCAAGTTCTTATGCAATTTTTGCTTCCTTTTCTTCTTCCTTCTCCTATGTCTTCATATTCTTCAATTCCAGAGGGAGACATGAACCGATTCTTCTTGTTTTCCTCTTTCTGGAGGAGAATCCTTCCTCAAACATCATAATCGGACTGGAAACTACACTGAAATTCCATGCATTTATTTTGATTTCAAAATAATCTTTGCAAACCTTTTCCTTTTCTACTAGATAGTTCAAATATCGGTAAAAAAATTCCCAACTGGTATAGCAGACTTCCACACAACATTTTCTTTTAATGGTAGTGAATTCAAAAAATACATCATCAAGCATATAACCAAGGTTCCAAAGCGAAAAAGGATAATTATCATTCTTTGTCATAGTTATATTTTCCACTAATTGATTTCTCAACAACTCACACAAGTCAAAATCCTCCTTTTTCTCAACCATTTGATGCACAACATAAACAACAATTACTGAGGTAGAACCTTCCATATTCGTAAAATAAATCTTATATGAGATGCCATATGCCACATACCTTATCACTGGGTCAATTATGGTGTGAATTATAAGTGCCCTTTGATCTCCTGTTACTCTAGTTAGGGCTTCAACATCTTTGTTCTTTACAGATTTTTTGATTGGAACAGGTCTGTTATTGAATAATCCTATTATTATTGTAATTGCATCCTTCGTGATCTCATAGGTTTTGTCAAAGATCATTTGATCACCTTGAATTCTTTCTTAAAATAACTCGAATAATGTCCACATTCGAAAAGTATGGAAATTCACTCCAAATTTCTAAACCCTTGTGCCCTAAATTCTTGACCTTTCGCATTTGCTCAGCTGAAAGAGAAGTCTTGAGATTTCAAATCTTTTCATAATCAAATTCATCAATCTATAACTTACTCAATTTCTGTAATTCGTTGTTGCATGGACTAAATACCACCATTTCCTTTGACTCCATTGCTTCAACCTTGTTCTTTGTACTTTCACTTGCTATTAACCCTAGCTCTTTATTTCTCAACTCGTTCACTTCAAAATGAAAATGACCACTCAATCCTCCTTATTTAACTTATCACTTTTAGGGTTTCATCATAAAGGATAATTTATTGCTCATGACATCATTTGCACTTTAGTCTGTCAGTTCCCCCTTCCGCCGAAGTTGTCAACCATTTTGTGAAATTCATTGTAAGTAAAAGGGTTTTGCAAATCTTTTGTAATGCTTATTTTCTGCCGAAATTTTCTTTGTTGCCTGCAGGATGAAAATTCACATTGCATATCCTTGTTTCATCGCATGACACCTCTTATACCGAGGGTTTGATATATTTTTCTGTGACTGCTCCCCCTTAAGCCATAATAGATTTAGTTCATAGAAGAGGTATCTGCACTGGATGCAGATATAGGATTAAATCGAATTTGTCCTTGTTCTCTGATTCTTCTTTCTTTCTCTAGATCTTTTCCATTTCTCTCCTCACTTCTTTTGGATTTACCTTGTTTATAATCTTGTTCTTATGTTCCAGATTCAGTTTCTTCCCAACTTTGCTCGTACAAAATTTTGAGATATATCTTGGTTTGTTGCAAGAGTGACATACAACAAATCTTTGATCAAGAGATTTTGTATTCATCTTTGTCCTAGTGCATTGATTAGCCTTGTGTCCAAAAATATTGCATGTGTAATAGTAGCCTTGAAAAAAATGAAATCTTCTACCGGTATTAAATTTGTTCATCATTATTTGACTTCTGCATTTTGTAGATCTATGTCCAAACTTGTCGCAAACATAACATTGTCCACCAAAGAATCCAACACTCTGATTTAATCTATTTTAGTTCATTATTCTTCTACATTCTGTTGCTCTATGTCCAAATTTATTGCATGAGTAACAAAAGCCATTAAAAGATGTATACCTTTGATTATTAGGCTGTCGACTGGGTATCCTTTCAGTATTGATCCTTCTACTCTTGTCTTGATAACCAGTGCCTTGAAATTTCCTTTGGCTATTCATTTTGTTGAAACTAGGATTAGTCTTTGAACATTGTCCTTCTTTGAGTCCCAAACCACTATTATCCTTAGCATGCTTCTGAGATGAAATCAATTCATCAAGCATTCCCGAACTTATCTTAAATTTGTCTTCAAAACTTTTTTCCCTTTCCAGATTAGATTTGAGAATTACTACTTCCTATTCAAGCTTGTCACATTTTTTTGTCTTTTGATTGATAATTTATTTGCTTTGTCCAATTTCCAATTTCAGATTCTCTTCCATTCTTTTTCTTTCTTCAATTTTCATGCTTAGATTTTCAGCTGTCTCCTTTGCTTCTTTTAGTTCATGGTAAACTTCTTTATGCTTTAATTTAAATTTCCAGATTTGATTTCTTAATTTTTGAATACATTCACCTGCCTGATCGACATTTTCTTTTAGGTCTTCATTCTCAGACTCTGAGGTCTCTGCTCTCAATTCTTCATCTAAGTCAGATCCCTTCATCATTTAGTAACACCTGCCAAGATCTCCTTCCAGTTGTTAAACTTATTCCAAAGGACCACACTTTGATACCAATTATTGAACAGGACAGCTGAGAGGGGGGGTGAATCAATTGTCACCTAATTAAAAGCTTTAACCATATACTAGAACTAGATCCAAATATTGCATGAAGGAATCATTAATAAATGCAAAACTGAAAGTCATCACATAAACATAGTAACACCATATTTATGTGGAAAACCCAATGAGGGAAAAACCACGGCGAGGATTAACTCATACTATAGAGAATATCAAAACCGATTACAAAAAGGCTCACTGCTTGAGATAAGGCTCATTACCTGAAATAAGGACTTACTATCCACAGGGCTACAACCTTGAGGGATCACTGCCATAAAGATACAAAGAATATGGATCACTGCTAGAATACAAAATTTATGGCTTACCGCAAAAAAATAATTGATGAATTACACCTTTTCTTGTGCTGAATTCAATTCCAGATGAAGTTCTATAAAGATAGTATTGCATATCAAAAGTCACTCAATACTTCTGATTTGATTCATTCACTTATTCTAATCTGCTGTATCCACACACTTTTTTTCTTCGCTTGATTCACTTATTCTAATCTGCTGTATCCACACACTTTTTTGTCTCTATGTCCTTCTTGCATAACCTCGCATCTCCTCTCTTTTCCGGAGAGACACATATGTATATTTATATATCACACATTAATTAGGTCAGCCAAAACATCCATAAAGTATTGCACATGCTAAGTCGGCCAAGATCTTCAAATATCTGATTCATAGTTTGTCACACGGTAGGAACCAGACCTAAAACCAACATATTAGACCATACATAACAGTCATCTACAATGTGAAATAAATTCTGATAAATGAGTCATATATGCAATACTGTGTTGACATCAATGCCAACCATTTGATGCAACCTTCAACCTCCAACATAGGGGATTGGTGGATTAGAGGACATGTGAGGTAAATTAGGAGAGGGATATAAGCATTCTTTTTGGATTAGTATGATGGAGGAGGGGGTGACAATAACTGTCGTAGAGGTGTGATGGGAGGTACCTATTTTCTTATTTGGTGAGGAGGGATTTTTAACCTGGCTCACACCAGGTGAGGCCACAAATGAGGGACCTCATCCTCAACATGAATGTACAACATCAACATGAATCATCTAGACCCACGAGCACAACCCAATGGGGGTAGAGAGGGTGAGAGCCCACGAGCACACTAGCCCAACAAATGATATAGTGGTTTGTGTGTGATATTTATATTGTGATATTGGTGTGGAGTTCTTATTATTCACATTTGAGCATGATGAAAAATGAGAGTGTTATTATTAAGATGATGGCCACTTGGTGGATTTTGTGTGTTGCTTTGTTGAGTCTATGAGCATAAATAAGTTCAAATAATGCAACATGTCTATGGAAATTCTATTTCTAGTGGTTAGTTCATTTTTAGAGCCCCTTATGCTTTTATAATTTGAATATCAAGTGGGAAACCCACACCCAACCCATAAATCATCCATCCAACCATAGGGGATAATCACCACAAACTTTCTCATGCAACCAAGGGATAAAACCAGACACTCATTGTAAGCACTCCAAAACCAATGATATTAGAGGGTACATCCATGCTGCCAAATAGGAGTTCCAGGTCAACAACACATGATAAAATCCAAGATCCACCTTCTCCATCCTACAGGTGCTTGCCATAATTATTTTCTTGAAAAACAAGATCAACTATAAAAATCTCACTTGAAAAGGGATTAAAATCACAAGGTAGAAAACCTCTCCCATAAATAAAAACCATGGCTCTAATACCAAATGTTAGGAAAATGTGTCCAGATATCATTAGAAACTAAACTCAATACAAATCTTAGAGCCTAAATATGTAGACACTTTTCAAATTTACCCTATGAGGAGAGAAATAAAAGTATATGATCTAAGAAAATTTCACAAGCAAATTATGACATATAAAACAAAATTTTAAAAAGAACAAGAATGAGAGAAGAAGAATAATGAAAACCATAGAACACTAGTGACATAGGTGTACCTTGGGAACACCCTTTAGGAAAAACTTAGATTACAAAAAACATCTGATGCATTATTTAGCAACAAATTTTTTAGTAGATTCTTAGAGTCTAGTTCTCTATTAGGAGAAAGAGGAGATCAACACTCTTCAACCATGGATAAAATTTGGTAGGAGAAGCCTGCAAGATATAATACATAATGCCCCCATTTTAATACCTTAATAAAGAAAAGAAAGGAGGCTTAGAAAATCACCAAAAGACAATACCATAGGTCCAAATAAGGTCCCAAAATACCAAGGCAATAATTATCATGAGCCACTCAAAAGAGTGTCCTCCAAAATAGAATGTAAGTCCAAATGAAGCATCTTTGACCTTCATCTTGCAAGTTGACATATGTAACTCCCAAGTACTCTCCCATGAAGCACTTATTACATCTGTGTATTAACTAATTATATAATATGCTCTTATAATTCCACTATGTAACTCCCTTATCCATTCCTCATTACAACAATATTTCCATGTCTCTAGTAAATAATAAAATAATTACATGTCCCTACCCTCACATGAGTTTCTTGTTTGACCACTCCATGATTCTTGGAGATACACAAATTATTTACCTATCTATGAGCAATTAAGTTACAGTAGACCTTAGGATATGCAAAGTGGATAACACATCTAATCCCAACACATGTAACTTATGTGATCTTATAATTATGAAATCTTTACTTTTTAAACTCTTCTCAAATAAAATATCATTAAAATTAATTAATGAGTAAAAAAGACATATTTGTGAAGAAATGAAGTAGATAAAAAAGGAGAGACATATAAATATGAATGAAGATAATTCATTAAATCACAATGATAAACATTTTTTACCTAGGATAGTGAGCTAGGATTGTAAATAACAAATGCTAAAATGAATTAAAATGTGATACTTAGCTATATTAAAAGACAAGAGAGTGAACTTGAATATTTTAGGAATTAATTCACCACAATACTAGATTTTTAAAACTAATTCTAGATATGTATCTCATAATATACACATTGGCTATATTTCACTCTAGCTCACCTATATGAATGGATACCTAATCTCCATTAATGTAGACCTAAAATCAACATGCAAATATAAATTATGAATAACGACACTAAATTAACAAAAAAATATTTTTTATAATTCACTCACCTTTTTCGTTATATGTCTAAATGTAAGCAAGGACTAATGGTTTTTTGGAACACCTTTGGGAATTTGTTAAATTTCGACGGCCATGTTCTCCTTAATTTGATTTAAAAAATTTGGAAGAAGGATTGAGGATAAAAGGAATGCAATGGACCTAAGATGATGCATGCTAATTATAATGCTTTAATAGTGATACTATAATACACCAATACACTCACAAATTCTATATAATAATTTTCTTTAATGAATCCTAGTTTTCCCTTAATGATTTCAAAATGAAGGAATGAATCTATTTAAACACAACAACATAACACAAAAATAAGCATAAATTTTATCTCATAGTGGCTAGTAAAAATATTGGTGAGTTATAAAATTTGAATTTTGAATTTAGAAGTTTGAGGTTCAGATGCTTAACTACATAAA